>LGRX02006388.1:0-40912 GCA_001247695.2 Cymbomonas tetramitiformis
GCGTTCCTCGGCAGCGCGCTGATCGGAGATCCTGCGCTCCTCGGCAGCGCTTTGACTCTCTTGGAGTTGCCGAGACAGCTGTTCCAGGCGAGCCTCGGCAGCCGCCTCCCGAGCTTGCGACTCCTTCTGCCAGGCTTCCTTCAGCTCTTGCAGGTCCTGACTGTTCCTGCTCGAGGTGGACTCCGGGGACGACGACGTGTTCCCCGAGGAAGTCGGACCGGGGTGCGGGGCCGAGGGTGCGCGACTGGGCTTCCGGGGGCGAGGCACCGGGCGACTGGGGCCGCTCGGCTTAGGCGCCTGAGTCCTGGGCCTCGGACGTTCCGCGGGATGCTCTTCCTCCGATGAGGACGAGAGGGGAGCAAACCTCCGTGGGGCTGCGGAACTCGGAGGTGCTGCACCTGACTTCCTAAGACCCCGTGTGACTTCCGGGTGCAGCCGCTCATTCTGACGGCCGCGACGACCGCTCTCCTTACCTCCTGGAGGTCCGCCCCTTGGCGTACCAGCTCCCCTGGTCTGCCGGCGTTGATGGCAAAGACAGAGAATCTACACCTCCCAAGGGAGTTGTGAGGGTCCTCGCGCTTTTGCTGCATCAACACCCTGGACTCGGAGACTGACTGCTGGTGGATCTCCAGGCGATAAGCGCCGTCCTCGGAGAGCCCATAGTCCTTGAGCTGGAACCACATTAGCCCTGACAGCGGGTGGTCTTTCCCCAGGCGCTTTAGGCCTCGACGGATGTCCTGCCACATAGACTCCTGGTCGGAATCCGAGCAAGAGCTGACACCGGATGAGGTTCCCGCCTTCCTTACCGGACGGCGGGCACTCGTTCCCTGGGACGAGTCCGAGCTGACTGGGGTCGTCCTGGGGAGCCGGCGCCACTCGCGAAGACACCTCCTACCCATCTGGGTCATCCGGTGTCTCCGGGCTCCAACCCACCAGGTGCGCCTCTCCTTGGCGAGCATCGTCTGCTGGTGCCATGCCATGAAGACAGCTCCAGCTTGACGTCTGCCTCTGCGCCACAGACCCTGTGTCTGGACGACATGCTGGCGCCATGCTGCGAAAGAGGACTCGACCCGGCGCCGACTGCCTTTGTCAAACAGGCCTTGAAGTTGGGCGACCTGTTGGGTGACGTCATTCCACGCTTGGAATGCCAGGCGCTGGAGCTCGCGCTGATGCGCTGACTGGTCCGTCCTGGCCCTCCATGCGACCCACGCAAGCCGCGCTGTTGCGCGCTGACGAGATGGCAGGGAGACTCTCGCACGTCGTTGCGCTGAATTCAGCGCCCAGGTGCTCCATTGACGGAGGGCCAATGCGAGCATGGATTGACGTCGCTCTCCTCGCCAAGCCGGATTGGGCTGGATGCGAGACTCGCGCCCCCGTGACTGGACGACGTCTAGCTGCTCTGGGCGCCGGACATCATCAGACTCCCCTTCTGCCGGGGGACTCCAGTCACTGGCTCGGTAAACCTCAAAGCGCCCTGGGGCACTGATGAGATTCCCTTGCTCGCTCCCCACGAGGGAAGAGAGGGAGGACGCTGCCGGTCCCGACGTCGGTTCCTGACGGACGACCCTACTACTCGCACTCCTGCTGGACGCAGGGAGTGGGGAGAAGGGAGCTGCCGAGGGGTTCAACCCCTTAGCAGAGCGGTCCGAGTCCGACCCGGAGCCGGCGCCTGCCGCCGGCGGTGCCGGAGCCTCGGGCGACGCACGCTTCCGGCGCGCCGGCTGCCGTAGCGCCGAGCTCAATGCGAGCTCGGACACTGGCTCAGCCCACTGACCCTCGCTGGTGAAGGGGCTTTTGGTGGCGAGGCCCTGGGGGGCCCACCAGACAACCCTGGAGGGGCTCTCAGGGGCGTGCGCGCCGGTGTAACCTCGAGGGCTTCACCGCCGTATTGGCGCGCAAGCGCGCGCCGCACTCCCCCCCCCTCTCACGGGAGCGCCAATCCCGGCTGTCTGACCCGCCAGCTGCGCCCCAGAACTCCCCAGAGCCTGGGCCAACCGACAGGCCCGCAGCGCGAGACCCCGACCGACCGGACCCCACGGCTGAGCCGGGGGCGGCGCCGGCCCGACCCCCCCCACGCCGGCCCGACCGACCGAGGCATTCCTCTTCATCTGAATACATGGGCATAGTATGCGTGCTATGCGTGAGATCTAATTTAGCTAAAGCCGAAAGTGTACACGACACACGTGGCAACTAGCACCCGCCGATCTAGAAATTTACCACTTGCGCCCGAGCACAAGTGGCCACACCGGCCGAAGCGCGGAGATTTCCGGAAAGGAAGATCCTAGAAAGCTAAAGCCCCATGGGGGACATCAAACGTTGCACGCCCGCAAATTAACCAATTGAAAAGCGGTTGGTATGGCAACTAGCACCCGCTCCCAGGAATACGCCACTTGCGCGCGAGCACAAGTAAGCACACCGGCCGAAGCGCGGAGATTCCCGAATAGGGGGGACTAGAAGGCTAAATTGAAGGTAGGGGAAATCCCGAACCAACCCCGAATTTCAGCAAAGGCTTACGCAAAATTGAAAAATTTGCGCAGCGCTTCCGCCGCGAAGGGTCGGAATTGCCGAAAAACGGAGACGATTTGGTTTCCCGACACCTGCGAGTCCAAAAAGCACGTATGCGTGCTATGCGTGTATGCGTGCTAGGACTAAGGCAACGCCCGCACCTTAAAAGATTGTCGTCGAGCTAGATTTCTCCACACCGACGCGGCTCCAAGCAACCTGGAACCCTCAATCCCACACACCACCGCGCAACAAGAACGAGAGCACAGGCATTCTCGATTTCGTAGTGCAAGTACTCGCTAACTAATCGCACAAGGCGGGGCGGGTTGATCAGAATTTGCGCAAGAAAGACAAGGAAGCAACGTGAAAACACGAACTAATTACCATTTTGTAGGAGTCTACACCTTGACTTCTTCTCTTCTTTACGGTTTCGGACTTATACTATTCTACACTTATTAAACGACCGCACGAGGTATGCTTACGGTTGGTCAACTACAAGACTTCGGTTTCGTAAATCTTAATAGCTATGCTTATGCTTTCAAGTGTATGCTTTCAATACACAATATACAGCGGATACGGCTCTTACTTTTTATGTTACAATTCTCAGTTCAGTTCATCTCCCCGAAACGGGTTACTCTTAGAGTTCTTATACATTCAGGAACTCTTTCCATAACTCAACTGTACTGAGTACTCCGTACAACAGTCTAGGCACCTCACATCAACATCATTCTGATCGGTCCTACTGTACTCCGTACTGAGTACTCCTGCGTTTTATACTTAGCCGTTTTTCTTGCTCTTGTGCTTGCCTCCTAGCACAAAAAACGCATCTTTGAAACTCGTTAGTTTCAAAGATGCGTGGCCGATGCCTTCGTGCTTATGTGTATATTTCATATGAAATATGCCATGGAATAAATGTGAATATCCCGCACAAACGGGAAGCGCTCGGCTGTTTTGTAATTTTAGGGTGCACCCAAAATACAAAACGCATCTTTGAAACTCGGAAGTTTCAAAGATGCTTGCCGGTCGCGTGCAGCAGTAAAAGGCAAGGCAAAGGGTTTAGGATATAGAAGAAGTAGGAATAGTTTTCAGAATCACTAGAATACTTTTCATATGCTTCTGAAAACTATTCCTACTGCCGCTAAATCTTAAACCCTTTGCCTTCCCCTTTGCCTTTGACCTTCCTTTCGCAGCTTTACCATGTGCACCTCGCAGCGGTGGCACCTCGGATCCGGCGAAATGACGATGACGACCTGTCTCAGGTCTGATGACATCTCGATCGCGCGGAATCAGTTCCCACTTCGTGCCCAATAACGTTTACCAACTCTTCCAGCCGTCGTTGATTAAGGTGTCCGCATTCAGAAAGCAGACCCACTGCTCGATACTTGTGGATACAAACGACGATTGTACAAAAGTCACGGCATCAATCGGAGCAGGGGAATTCCAAGATGAAATTTCGTGTTATCGTGATTTGAGAACCTGCTCGTCGGTGGATCAATCATTTTTGATTTCAGAAGCCTTGTTCGAAATCCCAGTAAAACGGGTCCCGCAACGCTGGGACATACTCTTGGATAAAAATATCTGGGATTCATCGAGAGTCCTCTCGTCTAACCTGGGCACAAAAGCATGCAAGGACCTGGCAGAAAGGCTCTATAGATTATTTTTATCGCGGATAACAACTTGGAGCTGAAGGTGGTTTCCTTTTCAAGGGGACCTGATGGAGCTATTGTAGTCCCGGATGAAGAGTCTCATTATTCACGAATGCCACGGTTCTCTCCTCTGTTGAACATGATGTTTGGACGGCACAACATCGACTGCTTCGCAACAACGGCTAATGTTCGGGGATGCCCCAAAATGCGATTTTGCTCAAGGCTGCCAGAGAAAGAAGCTTGTGGCACCAATGTCTTTGCCTATCCACTAGCGGGACTAAACTGTTATGCTAATCCGCCTTTTGCATTAATGGGACCGTTCCTGATGTATCTAAGAGAACAGAAAGCGTCAGCCTCTGTGGTTGCTCCACAGTGGGATGGTTTCTCTCCAGATGGGTTCTGGTGGACTGCGTACAATAAACTGTGCAAACAGAAGTTCAGAATCGCTGAAGCAGGAGAAGTCTGTTTCCAACAACTTAGAAATGGAAGATGGTTAGAGGCAGGCCCACTCCCGTGGGCGGTCTGGTTTTTTAGATTCGATTTCTCTTAAGAATACTTCGTATTTCAAAAACAATAAATCGTGTGATATATTAATAGCCTCCCAGAGTAATCCGCTTGTCTTGGAAAATAAAATTGTTGTGAACACCGGTAACTTTCGGGGAAGGGGAACAATTTGAGGTTGACAGGGTGGTGGCAAGAGCCTGTTGAGAAAAGCCCCTGACTGGGCCGCCATACATCTCAGAACGAAGGAGCTTCAGGAAGCAAGGGCCCGGGATGTGTACCAATCGGCCAAACTCCGGAATTTGCGGGCCCTAGGGGAATTCCTGGCTTGCATGACCCCACCAGAATCATTGGATTCGTGTACAGCACAACACATCTTATGGTATCTTATTTACTTGGAACAGTTCGGTAAGACTAACGTGCATTCGACCACGTGTCCTCAACTGGGAGGGTGTAATTGCCCAGTCAGACAAGCCGCAAGTTCGGTGAATTCCCTTATCGGCAGACTTTCTAGTGCCTTCCAGGATTTCGGAAGGTGTGGGTCGGACAACCCGTGCACGGGTAGAGTGGTTAAGGTCTATGAAACAATGACCAGGAACGAACAATTGCAAGCAAGAATCACCCCAAATCAGGCAACGCCACTATTCAGTTGTACGATCGACAAACTAGTGATTCACATGAACGAAGAGGCAGCTGGTTTTGCCTCGACACAAGATTGGATACTTTTGTTCATCACTCTTAGATGTAAGGCAATGATCCTGATGGACCTAGCTTGTTGCTCACAGGACAGCCCATACTAGCGCTATCAATGGACAACATGACTACATCCGAGTACTTATCTTTGTAGCATCCCTCTCCCGGCAGTGTGTAGGGTCCCTTTCCGGACCAGTAGTCATGGGGGATAAAGGGAATGGTCCCTCTTGGATATTTGAAGATCAGTTCAAAGCCTTTGTCCGTCCATTTTTTAGGGTTTTTTGGAGACAATGGCAGGATCCAAATCCCCTCGAAGCCTTCCGAGTTTGTGGCCGCTTCCAATCCCCGTGACAGGGTCGCCATGACCGCAGATGCTTCGCTCCTCACATCTCCATCGAAAGGCGGGTTCCCATAGACCTTGTAGCCCTTGCCAGTGATCATAATTATATATGCATCCATTGCTAGTCCATCCCAGCCAATTCTCCCTTTGTGGCAGAAAGGTCTTAGCGCTTTTTTCATTGCTTCTGTGGGTATGCATCTTCCCGTACTAATCCTCGGATGTGAGTTTACCGGGTTACAGAAAAGCTCACATCCGTCTTTTTCTAACCCTCTTTCATCTACGATTATGTCCAGAAGGTCTGGTCTTATAGCATAGCAATTTTTCGGGTCTCCTGACTCATTGTCACAAGCTATTAGTGCTGAATATCATTAGCCCGTTGTGTATATCTGCTAAGAGATGTCTGGGGTGTGTCCGTTGTTAGTTTGTGCCATCCCATTAGCTTCCAGAATTCTTTCATTTTGATATACTGCAGATATGAAAGGTTTGACTCCCACTTTCATTTGTGCTGGAGGGTGAGGCAGATACTGCTACCGTTCCCTTCCTTGTTTTCGATAATGCGTGTGTTTTTGTGTGCGCTTAGACTTCGCCAGGCTAACTTTGTTTGCGAAAGCGCAAGCACAATTCGCTTTGGCATTTTACACTTATTTCATACGAACCACCGAAATAACCGTCGGTCGATCCTAATGACTGATACGACTAGCGATATACACTTGTCGAGGCCTTCCCGACGATATACCAATATCCGGAGCGACCGAGCACACTTTTATGAACACACGTACATAAAACTGGTTCTGGTGATTCACGGAAGTGTACTTATTCCACTTTCGTGAAGCATTTTGGCGAGGTAGCCTCTCCAAAGTGGTCTACACATCTTGATTGTGTGTAATCGAAAGAGGTCGAAATTCCCAAGTAACAATATATGCAAACGCGTTCGGCAAAGTAATAGTAGCAATCAGAGCAACTCGTGTCGTCATGCGTGCATGTGTACACCGGTGATGACCTAAGTCCGAGGGGGGCATCGATTTCATCTCTCACGCCAGCATATCTTGATCGTTGTCATCACCATAGTTGCCCTCACGACCAATAACACGATAGTGCTCCAATTGTCTGATGCTATAACCATACGGTGGTATTTCGATAATGCTACAAGTGATGGAATCAAGATCAGTGCTTCATCAGTGTTGAAATCTGCTAATGTTTGAGTTGTTGCTGTCTTGGCGCTTTTGATAATATGGCACGTGGAGACAGTCAATGATGTCGTTGCTAATTGCTTATGATGCTCGTTTTGCCGAAGCGACTGTGCAATTTAATGAGCAGTGGTTTGACCTTGCTCTTATAATCAAGGTAGAACCCACGAACGATGATCGAGATGGTCAAACCACACAAAACACTTTGGATGGCGATGAGTCCGGTGCCAATACTATTGGATGTCCCAGAGAATGTCTTACAGTGGAGGAAAGCGCACGCTGAAACGCATTGGATGACCAGGCAGACAGTCTGAATCACCACCCACATAAAGCAAACCCATTACACCTCCACATGCCAAATAGCTTGCATCTCCACGCGTAACCTCGGCATAAATCATATGAACATACCAATACAAAATGGCACATTGGACATATTTTGGATCTGTAACATTACAATGCACATTCGCGGTAGCAGGGGAGAGCTTCCCTTGTTGCACACCTGCACGTGGCCCGCCAAGGTATCCTTGTACGGCCTCCATGAGCAATGAAGGCCAAGGAAACATGCGACCACCACGTTTGTATATAACAAATTGTACTTGGAGTCTATTAGGTCCACGATCACCACCAGGCTCGTCTGCCACATACAAACCCATGGGCACCAACTTCAAGACTAATGCCGAGTTTTTCCTGCACTTATCGGCTTGGTGCCGATCAATCCCACAAACATGCTTGCTCGCGAAGCTCTTTTGCAATTCCAGTTGCCTCGGTATACCAAATGTTACGGCCAATCGGCCGAGATGCCAGATGACAACATACATGTCGAAGCGAATGGTGTACTGGGAGGAAGTAAAAGTGGACAAAAGCAGGGCGCGGATTGGGTGCAACAGCAGGGGCGGCCGCACATAGCGCATGGCGCAGCGCTGACCTGCACGAATCGGCGAACCATCTCCACGCCAAACCACCACGGCAGCTCATTCTTATACGGTTGCAGGAACGAACCAAAAACGCGCAGCACCTGCGGGTTGTCCATGAGCGTCAGAGGCTGCGTCCCTCTGCCCTCTGCGCCCGCCTTCACGCACACGCCAAACTGCGGCTGCAGATCCACTCGAACACCGCGTTGCTGCTCGATCATGTAGAAGCCCGCCGCTTTCCGCCTCGGGCTCCCCGTGCCGCAGCGCTCATCCATGTAGAAGCTGCCCACGGGGGAGTGCGTGCCATTCTCCGGGGCATCGCAGTTGCTCAACGCGAACGGGTTGATGGTCATGACGGCGTCCTCGGGCAGGGATACGTCCTCGCGCAGTGAAGTGGTCCCCGACGTAGCAGACTCCCGCTCCACGTCCCGTAGCAGGCGCTGTTCATGGATGTAAAATAAGTCCCCCGTCCTCACAGCTTTCACCTGTTGGTACATCTTGAAGACTCGCGGCAGGCAGGCGAACATGAACGGCGTCCCCAGAAAGTAGGTGACCGTCACCGCGATGGCCGTTGCGGCGAGCATGTACCATGCCCGCGAGAAGCACAACACCTGCAAGCACGCGCCGGTGATGTGAACTGTGAACAGGGAAAGCCGTTGCGACGTGCACTGCAGTGCCATGGAATACCAGATATTTCAGAGAAACTTCCTGCAGTAAAGCGTGCCACGTCGCTGGCTCTAGCGAGACCTGCCGCACTGAGGCATGCCATGATGGAGTCCCAGTTCGGATTGCGGGCGGCTGCTCGGGATCTCTGCGGATACGTCCCAGTTGGGGGAGGCGCGGCACGAGGTTTGTGGAGTGCACTTTGGGCGTCCTCGGCTCAAGAATGAAGAAAACTTTTACTGTTGTACTGAAGTGACCAAAAGTTGTGTCGAAGAGCACATTTTCTCTTACAGCCTATTTTCTCTTACAGCCTATTTTCTCTTACAGCCTATTTTCTCTTACAGCCTATTTTCATTTTCTCTCTTACAGCCCTTTTTCTCTTACAGCCTATTTTCTCTTACAGCCTATTTTCTCTTACAGCCCATTTTCTCTTACAGCCCATTTTCTCTTACAGCCCATTTTCTCTTACAGTCCATTTTCTCTTACAGCCCATTTTCTCTTATAGCCTATTTTCTCTTACAGCCTATTTTCTCTTACAGCCTATTTTCTCTCGCAGCCTATTTTCTCTTACAGCCCATTTTCTCTTACAGCCTATTTTCTCTTATAGCCTATTTTCTCTTACAGCCTATTTTCTCTTACAGCCTATTTTCTCTTACAGCCCATTTTCTCTTACAGCCTATTTTCTAGTACGGGCGCCTGCTACTTGTGCTGCAATCGGCGAACTAAGTGTGGCTCAATAGCACACAAATCGGGTTCCATCCAATCTTCAAATCCCTGAAAGTTGCCAGGATCTTTCAGGGATGATTGGTCTATGAATGCTAATGCTAAGGAAGAAGGGCAAAGCGAGATGAGCTCCCAGGTACCATGCACTTTGTTCTGTGACCAGGATGTGTGTTTATGGTATCTTGTCGCGGCCCCGTCTGGCAATCCCCGTGGTATCCCCGGCCTATTTCTGACTGCTTCTGACATCCACTGGGATCATGCCGGGCTGGCATTTGTCGGCGGGCCCTGGTGCTTTTCAGTGCGTGTGGGGGTACTGCGACCTGGCGAATGGCAACGGCCACCTGGAGGGCCCTGGCACATGCGGGACCCAGAGTGCGAACGGCAAAAATCAAGAGAAGACACCGAGCGCGGACCTCACCACCCTCTGAATCTCGTGGCAGCTAGAGCAGAGCAGTCTGCCGCGCTCCCCCAGAGGCAGCAGGCGCCGGAAAGGTACCACGGGGATTACAGCTGCGCACATCGACAGCCGCACCCCAGCCACTGATAACCGGCGGCTGTCCCCGCTCCCGAGGAGGCACCAGTAGCTCTGATATCCCGGCCTGTGAACACGCGGCTCCATGCCTGTGCACGAGCATTTCCCACGAGGTATCGGACAAGAAAGAGGGGAAGCCCTAGCCCATGTCCACGTCACCCTCCCAGCAGCGGTGGTTGGTGAACGCCGGCCAGCCATGAGCAGTCTGGTAGACTGATCGATCCTCTGAGCAGGGGGCGGCGGCAGCTTCCTCGGATGCGGACTGCTCTGACTGTTTCTGATTCCTTCGATCGCTTTTGAGCAGCGTTGCCCAAGGAAGTCCGAGCTCAGTTTAGCACACACAGAATAACATCCTACTGATCGATGCCGTGGATGATTTATCTTTTCAAGTGGTGAGGATTATTGGGTGCTCCAATATTTTGCACGAGTCCGACCGAAGGCGCTTCACTTCGCAGATTGCAACGGGCTCCAATCGTAACGCGCTCCAAAAGTTTCATCAATCTTAAACACGCGCACCGCAAAACGGTGTCCACCTACATGTCCCAGCTTGCCGGAGTTCAGCCAACGAGATTGCTGCGACCGTGTTGTCATGTCATCTGCTTGCCGGAGTTCGGCCAATGAGACCGCTGCAACCATGTCATCATCTCGGGGTGCAGGCGCTTGCTCAAGAACGGAGCCAAGATGCGTCTTAAAAAGGGAGTGGGTACGGAGTGCAGGGCGCGGATGGCGGGCGCTTGCCTCGTAGTCATCCTCCAGCCAATACTGGTTGTCATCCAAGTACACCTGCTCGCATTTGAACACCGCGAACACGCGGGTCGCACAAACCGGGTGCAAGAACACGAGAGCTGATGCACAGAACACTGCCAGCATTTCCACTCGGTCCTCCGGTTGCCGGCTCGACAGACCGGCAGCCGGGTGCTTGGCGGAGGGGCCATTGCTGAGTGCATCTGGCGCTGGGGCCTTGGAGCGGGGCGCCGGTGTGGCAGTGGGCTGGGCTTGCAACCAGCGAGTGCTGGGCACTTCAACTTCTGAGCCGCCATTGGTGGAGGCATCACTCGCGGGCTGACAGGCCTCCGCGTCCTCGCTCTTGCATGCGCCGCCGCCGCCGATGGCACCGTCCTCGTCCCCACCCCAATCGTTCCCCTCGATGGGGCTCTGGGAAAACTCCGACAGCGAGAGGCGAAGATTGGGAGCGAGACCAGAGTCATCGGGGCAGTCGGAGAGGTGCGACGATGCTCGAGAGAGGTGTGACGATGCTCGAGAGAGGGTTACTGCTCGCCGCAGCATCGTGGGCATGCGAAAGAAGAAGGAGCCGCGAACCGAGCCTCGCTGCTGACGCTGCATCACCTGCGCCAGCTTTGCCTGTACCCACCAGCCGTCCCAACCTTTCGGGACTGTCAAGCTCTACCCCCTGCACTCCCCTCCGTTGGCTCCGGCCCGATTTGGGGCTCAAACAGTCACCGAGATTATGCACACCGAAGAGGTAAGGTCCATGAAAGGGATGCGGGGGGAGGGTTCATGAGAGGGACACGCTCCTCACGCTCTCCATCGGGGTGGATGGCTGATGGATGTGAGAACTTCTGCTCCTATGCCACAGCGCGCGCGCATTGCACGGTGGAATGTCGAGGGGTGGAAGATCTGGGATGGGGAAAGAGATGGAGCGCAGGTATAAGAGACCGAGAATATCACCCTCCCCTCCCCCCCGCACCCTCCATCTCCCATCTGTAGTGCCCCCTCCCCAATTCATACCCTTGTATCCAGAGCTCCGCAGAGGATTCCATATTTTACAATTGAGCCGGTCAGCGGAGCGGGCGCCAGGCACCTGCATGTGCTTCCAGTGCCGCTGTATGACGTAGAGGCCGAGAAAGGCGCTGAGCAGCACCGGGAGCGTGGCGAAGAGCACGAACTGGGCGTAGAAGTGAAGCCCGTCCGCGCCGTGGAGGCAGCCCAGCGGGACGTAGTCTATCATCGATAAGTTGAGCACGCTCAGGCGGTCCACGAAGGGCTCGTAGCTGCTCGGGATGTCCGACCGCGCGTATACTTGAGACATCTGCGCGGTGATCTGTGCGAGGCCCCCGGAAGCGAAATCAAAGCGTGACGACCGAAAGAAATCCGTGAACAGCTTGACCACCCTCTCCACCGCTCCAATGTTGTCATAAGGGTGGGGGAAGGGGGGGGTGATGCAGGTTGGGCGCAAGACTTTCAAGAAGAAAGAGTGGGATGTACGACGCCCCGCCCGCGCTGCCAGCAGCAGCGCTCGCCCCACATCTGCGCCTGAAATCCGTATCCGCAAGAGGCAGCGGGAGCTGCGGGCGAGCTTTGCTTCTCTCATCGAGCGGTGCAAATTGCGGACTCGTCAGCGCCGCTCAAATAGAGACATGCTTAGCACTTGAAGGGGCTTGGTGGGCATAGTGCTGCAAAGAGAAGTGTGAGCCCTAGTCCGCATCCCGGTGAGACACCCCCCGCCCCCCCTACTGCTTTCTGTTGCCTCGCCAGCGCTGAAAGCAATCGTGCAAGCGGCGAGGTCTCTGGGGTACACGTCAGACTCAGATGATGGCCGCAAGCAATGGCTCTACAAACCCTGAGTAGTTGGAGGGGGGCGCGCCTGCTAGAGGCTGATGGGGGTGCTGGAGGGGGTGCAGGGCAACGACCTGCAGGTGACTCAGCAGAATACTGGCGAGGGTGCTGATCCTCTTCATGTTGGACTGAGGGGTGATATCCGTCGTCGACCAATGGTAGGACACGCGTACGAGCACCTCAATCACCACGATCAACCCCACCACGATCGCCGCCAGCTGCGCCCACGGGAGCCACCCTGTCGTGGGGCACTCGCTGCAATTCCCAAACCAGCCCACCTGGTGGTCCGCCGCGCACGCGCCGCACAGCGCTCTGCCCGAGTGATACTCCGTGGAGCAGAGGTCGCCGGTGGACACCTCGACGGTGCCGTTGACGTTGCCCCGGGATTTCCCCCCAGAGGTGCATGCTGACGCGGTCTTGCACGCGTACACTTTGGAGAAGATGCAGGGCAGGTCTTCGAGGTCGCACGCGGCGGTGATGGTCTCGCCGGGCGACATCCAATAGCCCGGCTCGACCACGAAGCGGCTTCCGCCCAGACAGTCCATGCCGGAGGGGCAGTCCTCGCAGGCAGCCGTGGAGTTCTGTCAGCATAGGACACCACCCCGGCACCAGCTCCTCGGATTGGCATCTACCTCGGATTGGCATCTACCTCGGTTCAACATGTCCAGTACCCCTCTTGCGCCCTCACACTTCGCGCTTTCCTCATCTCCCGCCCCACCTTGCGCATGTCCCTCCCCATCCCATGTGTATCTCCCCCCGTCCTCTACTAGCCCTCCTCTACCCCGCCATCTCCTGCTCCAACATCCCCCCTTAGCCCCATGCCCTCCCCCCTTCCTCCTCCTCTCTGCCCTCCACCCCTGCCACACCCTGTCCCTTCGCCCCATGCCCTGCCCCCCCCTCCTCCTCCTCTCTGCCCTCCACCCCCTGCCACAACCTGTTCCGGCCTTCCCCTCCCACTCTCTCGAGGCCTCCACCCTTCTGCCCCACCCACCCACAAGGGCTACAAGTCCTGTCTTAAGGCCGCCTGCAAACACAAGTTGGATAGCCACAACACAAGTTGAGTGTCTGCTCGCTCATGTTGGTCAGCGCTTGCCCATGTTTAAGGATGGGAATGTTGTTCAGCGCTTGCCCATGTTTAAGGATAGGAATGTTGTTCAGCGCTTGCCCATGTTTAAGGATGGGAATGTTGTTCAGCGCTTGCCCATGTTTAAGGATGGGAATGTGTTCAGCGCTTGCCCATGTTTAAGGATGGGAATGTGTTCAGCGCTTGCCCATGTTTAAGGATGGGAATGTTGTTCAGCGCTTGCCCATGTTTAAGGATGGGAATGTTGTTCAGCCCGGAACCATGTTGATCAGCCCAGCCAACGTCTTGCGTGTTCATACGGGGTGAGGTACAGGCGGCTCACCGTAAACTTGATCTTGTCTGCTGGGCAAGCCGTACACGTGTCTGCATCTGCGTTGTGCTCCTCCCCCGGCTGGCACTCCGCCACGCGCAGAGCGAGGTTTACGTCGTCCCAGGCCGCCAACTCGCTGTGGAACTTCACCCCGAAGCTGCGCCCTGGGGCGCCCGTCGCCACCAGGTCCGGGAAGGGGGCGCCCTGGGTGTCCTTCGAGTACCCCCCTCGGACGCCTTTCAGAGCCAGGCCCTCCCCGACCGCGTCCACGTACACCCCAACAACGGCGTCCTTGGGGTACGTGATGCGGCCATACGCGTCGTATGCCACAAACTGCAGCGCAGGTTCGATCAGCTCACCACTGCTGATCAGTATTTCCTCGGAAGCCTGGAGGCTACTCTCCAACCCCTGTAACAGAGAACCCCCCCGGAGACCCGCAGCGATGCCCCCCTTAACAGCAAGCGAGGACAGGGAGACAAGGGCCTCGGAAAGAGCTCGTGGCTGGCGGTCGTACCGCATGTGCACCCGGGCGCAAAATCATCAGTGTGCAGGGCGCCTATGACGACTGGCGCATGCTGGCAATATCCTCTACTTTCTACCACCCTTTTGGGAGAGACACTTTGCTGTGCTGTGACTTGGACTTCCGCTTCTCTATCCCCCCCCCAAGGTTCACTCTGTGCCATGCAGTTTCGAATTTCACGAACCCCCCGCACTTCGGTGGGAAATGGATCCAAGGCCGTTTATATTAATTGGTTATATGCGAATCCACGGTTTAGCATTCGTAATGCTGGCATAGCTCAACACCGCTTACTCTCGCTCTCTCGGTCATACGTCACAGGCGCGGTCATCGCATTCACAGCATGCGAGAAGCGGCCAAGAGGCCTGGCGCCCTTCAAAGGCTCTGAGGGGGGTCGCAGGGTCATGCGGCTCTGAGGGGGTCGCAGGGTCATGCGGCTCTGAGGGGGTCGCAGGGTCATGCGGCTCTGAGGGGAGTCGCAGGGTCATGCGGCTCTGCCCTCATGACCCCGCGCCGGCCTTTCAGCTGATTCAGGGCAACTTTGTTTCCTACTGCTGAGGGAAGGGGAGGACAAGGGGAGGAGGAGGTGGAGGAGGTGGAGGAAGTGAGGGAGGAAGAGGGAAGAAGAGGGGCAGGAGGAGGGGGAAGGGAAAGCCCCTCCTATTTATCACCTGCACAACGGCAAATGACACCGCTGACGTGGCGAAGAGCTCCTGCGGTTGAGCGGCTGTGGCGTAGCAGTGGGAGCAGGTCGGGAAGGTCGCGCGATCCGTGCCGAGGCTCGCCGTGTGCTCCCAGTAGATGTTCGGCCCGCTGATAGCCTCACAGCCCTCGAAGCGGAGACCCTCCAGACGCGCCGCAGAGGCATTCTCGAGGCCCTCCCAGAACAGCCCTCCCCCGTACCCGGCCTTCGCGGAGTCGCCCTGGTAGACCGCCACAGCCCGCGCCAGCATAGCGTCAGGCTTCGCGGACCCCCCGAGAGATCTTGACCGTTGCAGCCCGACGGATCTGCGGTGCCTGGGCACCATGGAGGCCCTCCGATGTGGCCCTGTGCTGACGGGCGACATATGCCAGCTGAATCGCACGCAGCCGCGTGTGGGGCATACAGGCTTACCTAAGGTGCAGCTTGTGAAGGGTTGGTGCGAACAAAAAGGAGGCCCTCACAATTCCGCCAAACGCTGGCATCAGCTCTCCCAGAGCATATCCAAATGAAGGAGGTCCGCGTCAGCAGCCCGCGAACCTATGCGAATGAACTCGGCACCAATGATTGTGAAAGGGGGGTTCTCGCTGCTATCATCCCGGGACAGCGACCCTCGTGCGCACGATCTCCTCGTGCACGCACGTCCACGCATCGAAATCGATCGAAATGTCGGAGAAAGGGCGCAAGAAAAGCAGCGAAATCGATCGAAATGTTGGAGAAAGGGCGCAAGAAACGCAGCGAAATCGATCGAAATGTCGGAGAAAGGGCGCAAGAAACGCAGCAATCGATCGAAATATCGTCGGAAATGTCGGAGAAAGGGCGCAAGCAAGCGAAATCGATCGAAATGTCGGAGAAAGGGCGCAAGAAACGCGAAATCGATCGAAATCAAGAAACGCAGCGAAATCGATCGAAATGTCGGAGAAAGCGTCGGGAAAATGTCGGAGAAAGGGCGCAAAGAAACGCAGCAAATCGATCGAAATGTCGGAGAAAGGGCGCAAGAAACGCAGCGAAGATCGAAATGTCGGGAAAGGGCGCAAGAAAGCGAAATCGATCAAAATGGGAGAAAGGGCGCAAGAAACGCAGCAAAATCCATCGAAATGTCGGAGAAAGGGCGCAAGAAACGCAGCGAAATCCATCGAAATGTCGGAGAAAGGGCGCAAGAAACGCAGCGAAATCGATCGAAATGTCGGAGAAAGGGCGCAAGAAAAGCAGCGAAATCAATCCAAATGTCGGAGAAAGGGCGCAAGAAACGCAGCGAAATCGATCGAAATGTCGGGGAAAGGGCGCAAGAAACGCAGCGAAAATGTCGGGAAAAACAAAATAGGCAGTGCTTCGTCGATGGCTGACACCTGGCTTGACACAGGCAACTTGCTGGGACCAGTATATGCCCATGTATCCCGCACCACCACGCTAGCGCCTTGGTATACCCCCTCCCCTCCCTCAGTTGCCTACCATGCCACCCCCCCAAGCTGAGAGGGCGTCGAGGCTCCCGAGGCTCTTGTGCTGGAAAGTCTCTTCTCAAGCTATCATACCCCCTCTGCCCCCCCTGCCTGCGCCACACAGACCGCACCGCTGGGGCGCCTGATCGCATCACGGCCCTTATCAGGGACCGGGCTCGCGCGCAGTCCAACACGGAGGGGGTGCACCTCGAAGAGCACTGACTGCAGCAGCGCCCTCCTCACACGGGACGCCAGCGCCAGCCCGCCCCCGCTGCCCTCCGTCACGGCGTTCCCTGTCAGGGTGACGTTCTCGAGAGTCGTGGCAGCATCCTCCCCAGCCCACATGCCGCCGCCGTAGGACAGCGCCCAGTTGGACCCAAGGGTGCTGTGAAGCATCGCCACGTCAGCGCCCTGGTCGAGGAACAGCGCGCCGCCCAGCTCCGCGGAGTTGTTCCGGAGGTCCGCGAAGGCGAGGGTGACATCGCTGCGGCCACTCACCCCTATGGCCCCGCCTCGCACCGCCGAGCCTCCTGCAATGGTCGCCTGGAAGCACGCCACACAAATCCACTGCTTAAAGGTCAAGCTCCGTGCGATCGACGCACGAACACGAGCCACGGCATCCACGGCCTGACAGTCGAGACTCCTGGGATCAACGGCCAGATGCGCATCTCGTGATGGCTTCTTTCCAGGGCTCTTGGCGGGCCGAAGTCGCCTCAGAAGAGGTGTCATCCCTCAGGCCCTCCGCTATTCCTGCTGCCAGTCGCTATTGCAGAATCCTGACACCAACCAGAGCACCTCTTGGAGGCGGAATGCAGGAACAGCGCGGAGTCCCGGTACAATAATGCACACGCAAAAGCAGAAGGAAGCAGCATCGCCTCCAGGTCAGTTGCAACCGCGCAGTGCGCGAGCAACAGGATCCACCTCGTTGTTGTGTGCTTATCCCTGGACCGACTCCTTTGGCACTATGTAGCCGCAGAAGACCGGTGGCACAATGTACCCAAGCCGGGGATCAAAGGATTCAGCACACACTTCGGGACACTTGTCCGGATTCTCGGTTGTGCGCGTATGATTGTGTGTGCACGGCTGGAGAAGCTGCTCCACGCACTGACTTCACTCGGCATTATACTGCAGGTGTGCTGTAAATTCAAGAGTGCTATGTTGAAACACAGTTGCAGATATGTTGAAGGCACATTGAAGTACAAGCAAAAGGTATTGAAGTACAAAGCTTCAAATTACCAAATTACCAAATTACCAAAGTTCCCTAGTTAGGCAAGGGGGCACTAGAATAAGACGTCCCCTTGCCTAACAAACTCGCAGTCTACTATTAGATTTGTTAGTTTCATCTTTTGCTCTCGTTTGAAGGCCAACTCCATCATCTCGGAGGCCGCCGATTTCAGATTGGCGATCCGGTGGGACTCCCTCATCTCCTCGGGGAGTCTCTTCTCCACTTGCTCAAAGATCTCTGAGACCGCGGCTCGTACACACATGTACACACATGTACACACATGTACGAATAATTATGTATAAGCCAAGTATGATGGAGTTGGCCTTCAAACGAGAGCAAAAGATGAAACTAACAAATCTAATAGTAGACTGCGAGTTTGTTATGCAAGGGGACGTCTTGTTCTAGTGCCCCCTTGCCTAACTAGGGAACTTTGGTAATTTGGTAATTTGGTAATTTGAAGCTTTGTACTTCAATACCTTTTGCTTGTACTTCAATGTGCCTTCAACATATCTGCAACTGTGTTTCAACACAGCACTCTTGAATTTACAGCACACCTGCAGTATAATGCCGAGTGCACTAACTGCACGAGGCCTGGACGCTCGGCAGGCGCAACAGCGGCGGATTGCAAGAGAGACCGGGTTACACGAGTGAGCTCACTCCGGTGCTGTGGCTCCCCAGCACCCCTGAGGAGTGGGCGCAGCAGTGACGGTCGCCGGGCACGAGAGAAAGAAAGAGTAGAAAGAGTGACACGCACGCAGCAGGGCGCGCCGGGTGGCGTCCCGGCAATTCAGACATTGCTAGTCTGCCGATCGGCGCGAGGCTTAAGCCTACACACCTGCACGAGGCTGACGTTGGACTCGTACCCGACGAAGACCGCGCCCCCTGTGGTGCTGGACACCCCCCCCACCATCGCGCTGCTCTCCACCTTCGCCGAGCTGGAGGCGGTGATGTAAAGGTGCCCACCGTCGCCCTCTGCCGTGTTTCCCAGCAGCCGCGACTTGCTGACTGAGATCTCGGAGGATATCAGCACCACGCCACCCCCGTAGGTCTTCGCCGTGTTGCCCGCGAGCTCTACGTCGGCAAGCGTCGCGGCGCTGCCAAAGAGCAGCATACCGCCTCCGCTGCTGAACACGGAGACGCACTCCGCAAGGCGGCTGCCGGCGGCTATGCTGACCCGAGAGGACAGCACTGAGAGCCCGCCTCCGGTGTCGCCGGCCACGTTGCTCCTCACCTCTGTGCCTTCGGTCAGCTCAATCGTTGATGCCTTGGCGGCGGAGATGGCGCCGCCGCTCGAGGTGGCGCTGTTCTCCAGGACCGAGGTGTTGACCAGGCGCGCCGCCGTGCCCGTCACCTGCAAGGGGAGCGAAGGCGACGCCGAGAGGTCACGTGCTGCTCGAATCTGCAGAGCAAGGCAACGAGAAGAGCTGAGGCCGCTGACGTCTCGGGGTCGTTGTATATATCCAGGGACTGCTCAGTACCACCATCCGTGTTTGTTCCGGAAGCGTCGCGCACTACTGTCGAGGGCTGTCAAAGCTAACAGAGATTTAAGCGTCACGCGCTACAGCCGATGGTTACCACAGCTCACAGATATTTCAATCGAAATTACAAAATCCCGCTATGCTCTAATTTCACAGGGACAGAAAACGATACAGCTGAAGGCGAGCCGCGAGCTCCCTCTGTCACCTGAAGGGCAGGGCACCGCCCGGGCTGCCTCCTTCTGTCACCTGAAGGGCACCGCCCTGGCCGCCGACGTCGTTCGCGGTGACACTGCTGGAGGCCACGTCGAGACGGCTTCCCGCTTCGAGGCAGACCGCCCCACCGCTTCCTCCTGCGCGGTTGTGCGACACGACGCAGTGCTGGATGCTGAGGGACGTCTCCTCGAGGCCCCGGATAGCCCCTCCGTGCACCTGTCCCCCCTCCTCCCCCTACGCCTTCACCTCCCCCCTTATTCATTCACGCACGGCCACGTGGCGGGCGCTATCACATGACTCCGCGCAGGGGCCTCCTCCCTGATTGGATGGTGAATCTCGTGATGCGGATCGCCGTCGATCTCGCCACTGGGAGCAGGGATCTTCCCAGCCGCACGCGCAGCACGCCCCTCTCGCCGTATTCACGGCCTGCCGCATCGCAGGTCCCACGTGTCATTTCGAGACTATAAAAGCTTGCGATGCAGCCACCACCACACAGCGCGTGCTCCAACGATCCCAACATCTTCCACGCCGATACACCGCTAGCCCACATCCTCTCCCCCACATTCCGCACACACCTCAACCATGTTGCCGCTCAAGTGGCTGTCGATCATCTCGGTCGCTGCCCCTCGCAAGTACGCCGCCCCTGCGGCGCTCGCCCTGTTGAGTGTACCCCCTCCACCCCCTCCCTCCCCCCACACACAGCTCAATCACCGTGGACCCAGCGTGGCCACTCGCATGCCACCGTCGTGCGTGCCTGGCGATGGCCGCATGGTGGAGGGTGCCCACATCACCGACAGCCTGATGTCATATCCAAGGGGCAACCCCCCCACATCCTCATTGCCCCCCAAGGCCTGCAGCTTCTATTCAATGCGGCCGATGGACTGGCGGCAGGGCCCCTACAAACGGCCCAACAAGGGTGCATCAGGGGCTCGGTGAGGGTCCATTGATCAAGGGTCCATTAGAGGCCTATGAAGGGTCCATTGAGGGTCCATTGATCAAGGGTCCATTAGAGGCCTGTAAAGGGTCCATTGAGGGTCCAGCGAGTCGATTGAGGTTGCAGTGAGGGCCCCATCACCGGTTATGTGAAACCTCGCCGGCCGCCACGAGCACTTGGACGTTGCCAAGCACGTACGCGTAGGCATACATGCCTCCCCCCACCCCTGCAGCACGATTCCCCACCAGCAAGCTGTTGTTCACGTGGGAGAGCAAATATGACGCAGGCCAGGCACCGGATATGTGCAGCCCACCGCCGTCACGCTCGGCGCGGTTCCTGGCGACCGCGGTGCCCTCCAGCAGCAAGCGCAGCGACCCGTCCTGGCCGTACAGGAGCATGCCCCCGCCGTCGAGCGCGGCGTGGTTGTCCCGGAGGGAGGACGCCTGGAGCGTGACCTCGAATGAGTTGCCAGGCACGGCGTACGCCCCAGCCCAGATCCCGCCCCCGTATATGGCGGAGGAGTTGAAGATCTCACAGCTGCTGAGTGTGACACGTGTGACACGGGTGACTGCATCAGTCAAATACCCCATGGTGACCCATAAGTAGATGGCCCCGCCATAACCGTCACTTTGGTGTGTGACGAGGTTGGCTGTAAAGCGGCACTGCTCCAGGCGGACGTCCTTGGTGAGGGCATCTTCCCTGTGGGCCGACACCGGCGAGGAGAAGATGCACAAATGAGAAAAAGCCGGCCCCCAGCGAATCTACGAGAACTGCAAAGAGATGGACGGCCGCCGAATGCCATTTTAAAAGTATGCATCGAAGCTTCTTACGGGGGGCAACCAGGAAGGAACCGATGCTCGTGGCCGGCAAACCGGGAAGCGCTTCTCACGGTGCGCGCCCGGGATCTGCACACCTATGAGTTGTAGATACAGCGTAGTACATGAAGGCGCCGCCATACTGAATGGCCAGGTTACTGGTGAAGTTGCTGTCCACACAGCGGACATCGGCGTCGCCGTCGATGCCCACAGCGCCCCCGAAGTTCGCTATATTCCCCGAGAAGTGGCTCGCGTGGATCGCCAGCCTGCACGTCACGCAAAAGACATACACTGCGCCCCCCATTCCGGCTCCTGAGGTCCCGGCCCAGTTGTCGACGAAGCGGCTCTCAACAACCTGAAGCAGCGGCTTCGCACTGGCAATACGGACGGCGCCTCCTTTGCCATCTCCGCCAGTGCGATGGCTGCGGAAGGTGCAACGGGTGATGTTCACCGCCACGGCCCCTGAGGAGTTGCGCGACACATCCAACCCGCCGCCGTCACCCTCCGCGGTGTTGCCGGCAAAGGCGGTGTCCTCGATCACCACGTGCATGGATGTGCTTTCCTCCGCAAAAGATGCCAAGCGCAAAGCACCGCCATTGAATGCGCTATTGTGGGTGAACTCGCTTCGGGTTATCGTAAGGGTACAATTGGCCTTCCTGTAGAGGCCGAGATAGACTGCGCCGCCGCCATAATCTAACGCTGCCTCGTTGTCATGCGCAATCACCTGCAAGACCACCAGACGCAAGCCACGTCTAACGCGGCCAAAGCAACGGCACCCCATTCACCCCACATTGCCACACTCCTCTGACCATATACCTCATGGTGCCATACTCTGCCAGCACCCCCCTCACCTTCTGCCACCTCACGCTGCCAGCACCCTTACTTTACACCACTGCCCCTCTCATCTCACACCGCCCCCTTCCTCACCTCACGCTGTCACCCCCCTCACCTTATACCACCGCACACTCCCACTGCCTGATCATGATGCCCTGCCAATCCCTTCAGCTCACGCCGACGCCTCACCCTACGCCACCTCATGCCGCCCCCATGGGACACCGTCGCCCACTCAGTCACGCCCACTACCGCCAACCCCATCATTCTCAGCCGCCTCATGCAGCAACAATCCGCTTCTTGCCCACCGCCCACCCCCAAACCTCACGTCACCACCTCACCCTCAATTCATGCCGCCCCCCGGCAGGCCACACCTTGGCTCGGCAAGGCCACATTGAAGGGGGTGTCTCTCGGCAGGCCACACACTGGCTCGGCAAGGCCACACTGAAGGGGGCGTCTCTCGGCAAGCCACGCTGTGGCATGGCAGGCCACACTGAAGGGGGTGTCTCTCGGCAGGCCACACTGAAGGGGCCTCGGAGCTGGCGGGAAGGAGGCATCCCCCACCGAGTCCAGGACTATAGCCAGAGTTTCGCCCTTGTTGCCTGAGGGAGTAGGCTCAATAAAGACTGCTCCACCAAACGCGGCAGCATTCCCACTCAGCGTGCAGTTCGTCAAGGACAGCTGGGTACCAATGTAGAATACCGCAGCGCCAGCATAGAACTCCGGCGAGGCGGCATTGCGGAGCCACAGCCCCACGAGGCTCAGGGGACCAGCTTTGGTCGAGCTGAAGATGGAATGTGTATTATTGCCGTCAATCACGCAGCGGGCGGAGGTGGCGCCTCCCTCCTTCCCGCCGCCGCACTCCCCCACCACACGGAGCTCTCGGGTGATGGGCTCGAGTGCTCGCCGCAAGATGACATCCGTCCTCAGGATGATCAGACCCACGCTCGTATTCACCACAGCCACCTCCAGCTGCTCGACGCCATTGTCGGGATCATCCACCACCGCTGCGTAGCTACCGCCGGCCTCGGAGCCGGTGCTACTTTGCGTTAGTGCCCGCCGCCCTACCCACAGCGCAGCAACGATGGGGTGCTCCAGGGTCGCCTCGGTCGCCCCATAAGATGACTCTCCCCATGGGGAGGTCACACTGCGCCATTTCCGAGGCTCAAGCGCGCGGCTCGACTCGTCCAGGGAGCGGCCCGCGGCAGAGTTCGACACCTTCAGGAAGCTGCTGGGTTCGCTAACGGGGTTCGTCACGTTCGACTTCGTGAGGAACAAGGGGATTGATTCCCCCGGTTCAAACCCGCGCTGAGCTTGCTCGGTCTGATATCCGGGGATGAAGTGGGTGTGGCTTTGGCCATCGTCAGTACCGCTTCCCCAAACAGGATGACGGAGCGTGGAGTCGTTTGGAGTGCGCGGAAAAGCCCTCGGCGATGAATCTGCGTCCTCCCCGGCAGTCGGCTCGCGGTACAACTCGTCCGGTGACAACGGCGACTGCCGCTCCGCTTGCGGTCCTCGCGTAGGAATATCGCGAGGGTCAGTTGGCACACCCGTCAAGGGGAAGTGGTCCTCACGAAAGTGCAACGACTGCAACGCGGTGAACTCTTCCAGAGTCACGCACCCACTCTGGTCAGCGTCGAGGCGTCGGAAGGCGGCACCAAGCTCTGACGTGGACAAAAAGTCACCTGAAGCCGGGGAAGCAAAGAGCAGCAGACACAGAAGAAAGAGAATCCAGGCCGCAAAGGTGAATATTGCCGGTGCACTGCGCGTCCGGCACGCATAGAGTCGAAGAGTGGAGCTCGGGAGCCACCGCTTGGGCTGGTCCAGAGGTGCCTCGTGCCGCATCCGAGTGCGCTTTGAACTACTGCAGGGGATCCGAAATACGGTGTCTGAGGGCGCGGTTCAGAGGAAAGTTAGAAAATTGATGCCGGGAGTGACGGGTCCTCGACCGTGAAAATTTGGCGAAGCTGAGCAGCAGTAACTGGTTGCGGTTGAAGGGAAGAAGCGAGTCACATCACTGGCCCTGATTAACAGGCAGTGTCATCACAGTATAAAAGGGTTTTCTCGACGAAGGAAACGTGGTAAAAGAGGAAAAGTGATCTCGAGGCGAGATTTCCGCGTTTAGCTTCGAGCTCTTCAGCCCGCTTACTGCGAAGATTTAAGGGGCGCACGAGGGAATATCCACGCCCGTTGAGAACAGACTGTGCTGCAGTTCAGTCGACCTCTTCGATACTATGCGAGTACTGTGTTGACAATGTGATTCCGGGTTTAGATCTTCCGCTGTTTGAAGAAATGCCACGACAGTAAAGCATAGTTGAATAGTCGGCTCTCTTTTCGGGGCTCAGCTCTAGCGTGCTCTCAATCTATAACATGGGTGTCACGGCAGTGAATCATGAGAGGTTGTTGGAAGTTAACGAAACGGTGGTTACAGTACCCCTCCGCTCGGCAGCGTCACAGGAAACAAGCCATAAACATAAAATAGCATGCCAAATATCTTGTAGCTACCTGTCTCAGATGTACCTCGACGTCGAAAGGTCTGAACGCTTAACTTACCTCAGCACTTTTACTTTACAGTATACGTTAGTTGCACACATCGACATGATATGAAGGTCATGAACATACGATACTGTACCGCTCGGCTGTTCAGCTCACAGCTGTATCGTGCGATGGGATTGCATGCGATCTTGCGATGGTCGAGGTCGACATTCTCAGATTTTCCTCGCGGTGAGCCGTCGCTTGCACTAATAACCTACGCTAGGGTCTAGCACAACATGAACATCCGATGGACAGCTCTGGTCATGACGCGCGTCAGCATCTCAGCACGCATATTAATCATATACGATAGAAATCGACGCTCAAAGTCGTATCTTAAATTTTGTCCTTTTACAATTCACATATTATTAAGATATTTGTTATTTGAGAGCTGTTTGTAGCTGTAAGACCTTCGCACTTGTTCGACACTTATTTTCTTTAGCGGTCTTCAAATGGCCATCGTGGTTTCCTTGCGTTTCACTGGCAATTTTTCGGAGAAAAGTGAGAAGCCCCGCCGACACTGCCACGCGGCAGTCCTAACAACACAACAACAACAATGTGCTGCAAACTCAGCACAGCAAAACGGAGGATCACATAATGCACGCGGGTGCACAAGCTTCAGACCTTGGATGAGGCGCTCTTTGAGACACCATGGTGAACAACATTTTCTCGCGAGAAGTAGGGCGGACGGTATGCAGCCAGAAAACGATGAGCACAAGCACACGAAAGCAGGAGACCGCCGTCGGTTTCTGAAGAAAGGGGGAAAAGCAGCGATTTTCGGGGCTACCACCTTCGCAAATCTACTTGCCAACCGTGCGAGCGCCAGTGGAAACGGAAGTGGGATTGGTGGCGGCGGTGAAGGAGGTGGAGATAATAACGGAAATTTACCTGGAGGTTCGGGAGAATGGATGCTGCGTCGCATTGATGAAGGTGCGAAAAGTGGAAGTTTCGTGGCTCTGGTAAGGTGAATGCTCCGCGCGTACAGTGAGTAGAGCCTGATAAAATTTAGGGCTCCGGGGTCTCGAAGGGTGCAGAAACTCGTGTGCCACCATCTCATCCTTCCGTCAGGAAGTTTACTTCAGGACACACTGGTTTCGATACATGGTTTGATCTGACAAGCAGTTAGAGAGGCAGTGAGACGGGATGCAGGTGATGATGCCAGAAAACCCAAAGACTCTCGCGCCATCATTGTTCGCGATGAAGAGTGCCTACGAATCAGAATCTTGGTGCGCCTTACCCACTCCCTTGCACCCTTTGTTGGCGCATGTACCCCGCACATCCTGTATTCATACTTCCGATCAAGGGCTTCTCTGTTTGTGTTAATGTCTTGTAGGGAAGATGGCAAGTTGCCTCCGATGACTGCTAATCAACTATCAGCTTTTAGTAAACGGAACGGAACCGGTCAGAGCAACATCCGAAGTTCGTGAGGGGGGACCGGGTTGTCAAGACTGAGTAGAGTGGTGGGGAGCTTTCTGGACAAGCAGCCAGCGGGTTGGAACGCAGAAGCGTTCACGTCGGTTTTTTTCGGCGGAATGTGGAATATGGCGTCCTTGGCGGCGGCTTTGAGCTTTACTGATGGGTTCGGAATTTTCGGCTTGCTTTTCGCGACTCCTTTCCTTGGGTTGGGTGAGTTTCTGGCCAGCGATGTGTTTCCTTTGTTGCCTCGACTAGGAGCCGTACTGCCACCGCACCGAGTTGGCTATGTGCTGTGCCTTCGCTGCCCTTATTCTGGCCGCACTGTGTTATGTGTTCTAGGTCAGTTGGTTTTTTGCTTGTTGCTGAAATCTTCTTCTTGGATATTTCCGCATCCCACAAATTTACACATCACCGCTCTTTGTGACAGTAGAAACGTGCACCGTCACAGACTCTTGACGTCTTGATCCGCAAAAAATGTTCTTGTGAATGCATGGTAACGAGTTTTGTGGCGGTCGTCATCAGAGCTTTAACAATCTTAGGCCCAAGTGCTTAGAATTCTCCGACTTTCTTCAGTTGGGAGAAGATTTGAGACTCCAACAGTCAACAAATGTCTCTTCTTAGTTTTCATCTCCTGGCCTAGAAGCAGCAGTATTCCCTCTCATGAACTGTCCTACCTTGGAGCTCGCCTGCCGGCAAGTCCCCCCGCCATCTACCTTCTGACGTCACTCGTGAGGTAATGAGAAGGTTGTGCATGGCGAATGGGCTCTACGGTCAGGTGCAATTATCATTCAAGGAATATCATACTCAGTGACTGCTGAGGCCCGGTTAGAAATCGGTCAAACTCGTTATCGAGCCCAAGAAAAACAGGCAGCTCCCCCGCAAACCCCGCCACACATACATGAGTGAAGCTCGTAGGAAAGTCAACTTCAAGTGCCATTAATATCCTACTCGTCATTTTGTGAGGCTCCATCGTTGAAATATGCAAGAATCACCTGGGTATCTCTTCCTGAGAAAATCACGAATCAAAATCTGGTTATATTGCCAGTCGTAGGAGATGAAAATCAATCGGCATTCTGTGATGCGTCTCATGCAATGCGTAATGGTGATGGGATCATGGGCCTGACCGGGGTGGCGGAAATGGCGATTACAGAAGTATTCCCCAAATGACTCGTATCATGAGGGATACACCCGTGACCTCAAGGTGTGTACATATGCCAGTTTTGCCCCAACTCGGATACATCTCCCTGGCATTGTTTGGGCATACCATTGGAATAATATGATTCATTTGTATGAAGTGTAAAGAGTGGGAGATCTCCAGTGGTTGGGGTTGAGAAGACAAGGTGAGAGGGAGAGGCCAATGTTAGACTGCGATAGTAGTATTGGGCACAAGCATGATGGGAGGTCATGGAACATAGAGATTCAAGCTTAAGTTCCGGGCGGTACAATATGAGGCCTACTCGCGCACGCCGTGGGGATATGCAGATTTAGGTGGTGCTAGGATGTTTTCCCAATGCAAGCTGTTGCAGAGATTTCACTTTCACTTTCAATTGAACAAGCGTTGGAGCCCTTAGAAAACGACGTTGCGACTTTGGTCTTTATTGACGCCGGACTACACACCGATTTTGAAATTAGTCTATGCCATCCTCAGGCAACACATTCGGTCAACCTTCCAATGTATGTTGTCCGGCAGTTGTATTCTTTAGTGGACTCGCCTCATGACATCCATTGTTTGGCGCCACCCTTAACACCTTACACATGGTCTTCCTGTGTCAAACCTCTCATGCCGTCCGTTCCCCTTTCACAACAAATAGTAAATGACACCTCACACAACTCTGCTTACAACCGCCTGATTCTTTGGCCTATTCCCAGCTCCTCGAGAGCCATCTGTGTTTGTGCCGATTGTGATAGATAAGCATTGTTCTTCAGTGATCCAGATGAGCAAGTATATTCCACCAATATTGGTGGTTTAGTGGTCTATGTCGAAGGAATGGACAAACGTACATGACAACCAAGGGACATGGTGATATGGCCAACTTTAGTCACTCAAGTTTGGTGGTTAATTTTCAGGTGAAGGTAGCTGAACCAAAAGTCATCGGTGACAACAGGGTTGGGACACCGCGAGAAGTTAAACAAGACCAACCTTACTATTTGATGATTTCGGATGCCAGTGGGCCTACGATTATTCCATTGGCAAATCTCAGTGGCGAAGAAGCGAAGCAGGTTGCTGAAAAAATCCAAGCATATGTTGAATCAATGAGCGATCTAAGCCTCATATCTTGATTAGAGCGCGGTTAGTTAGTTCCCATTATGCTAGTAAGCACGGTTAAAAGGTGGTGTTTGACGCCATGAGTAAGCCATGTACATTGTTATTTTCCGCAATGCATTGTGGTGTCATCAGGTGCATCCGTGCTGATCCTCATATCTTGCATAGTTGCTGCCGAATCGTTGACCAGATGTTAATGCGGATAATATTATTTCTGCTTCATTGGTTGCATAACTCGGAGTCTTTGTGTATATCGCTCTAAGTCTACTGTACTCTCACAAGTCAGAGCCTCCGGACGCGGCGATTTTCACCCGATTTTATCGATTTTGTGAAATTTCTGTGGTAGTCCGGAGGTTACGAGCTGCTTTCCATTGCTTTCTGTCGAGAATCGCGCGATCGGCCGCGCAGCGGCCGAAGCTCGTTACCTCTGCAGGATTGCGAGAGTAAGTCTACTGTAATAGAGCTCACATGTGTCCGTAGATATCTGATATTTGGCTTGGTTGTCGCGATGGTAGGCAATCTAACCCCCATTTTAGACCGGAAATCTCTCCTCGTTTCGTTTTCCACCAACAATCAGAATCCAACACCGACGAAACGAGGAAGCAAGCGATCTTGTCCTACTAGTCGAGATGGTTTTGTATTATGACGGGCAGGTTGAATGTTTGCACAGAACGGTGGGGACTATGCATGCAAAAACGCCAAAACATTCTTTTTTTGCTAAAGTTATGGTTGTTTTCCCGTTAAAAAGTTGCTAACGTACGCTGTATATATCTTAAGAGATGAAGAAATCTGCGAAAAATAATCGGAAATGTCGCATCGTTAGATTGAAAAATATACAAGGCTCTATATGTATCCATGTATTGGCATAGCTTTCGTATGTTTCGGCTACGTTCGCTATCGCGTATCACAGTTGTTGCCCTATGAACAGCGCGATAGGCAAGACATTTATTGTTCTTTTTTGGGTAAGCGCGGAATGTGAATCGCAGTCGGTCGATGGATACAAGGATTTTCGTTCTCAAATTTGCGTGGTTGAAAGTTGTCGCGTAGTTCCTCGTTGAAAGTTTAAACACTTACTCGAACTTATTCGAGCCTGATAATGTATTATTTTACTTCCGATCCACTACCTGATGTGTTAGAATGCGACATGATGCCATTTGCAATGTTACGTTGTTTAATCTCTTATGCGGTTGTTGTTCCTGCTATTATCGTGGTCGAGCGGCATCATTACTAAACCGATTCGAACTGAACCAATTCGATACCTGACTATTATTTCTAAAACCCGATTCGATTTGCGGTTTTAAACAACCCAATGAAATTCGATTCTGGGTTTGGAACCGCGCAACCAAATTCGATCTCGGCGCGGATTTTGACCCCGTATCCTACCCCTGTACTCCGTACCAACGTATACTAGGAGTGCTATTTTGATCAAGAGGGTGGGATATGAGCGGTAGTAACCATTACACCTAGAATCAATTTTTACGGTCAGCGGGATAATGCCATAGAACATATATTCTTCACGGGCTTTCGCCCGAACGCCTTAAGATGAAGTAAGAGTTTTAGATGAAGATAAAGCACATATACATTCCTTCTGCGCCTCCCGCGCCTCGAAGATAGCTGAACGAAACAGGGCGATAACCTAAGCGATTTCCCCCCTCATTCGAGACCTGTAAATCTATTTTTTCTTGTTCCCGAATTTGTTTTGGACATAACATAGTTGTGGTAAGGTTGTGCAACCTTTGAAAATTACAACTTGCATAATTAAACCTTAGTAACGAGGCACTACTAGCTACCTCAAATAGGCCTAAACATGCCGAAAGCAGAGTAGGTTTTCGGCCCATATTTCTCAAAAAAAATGAAAAGATTTTCAGTTTACCTTGGAATTGTTAGCCGGAGGGCGGTGAACTTGCAAACCCGTTCCATTATGCATGTGACCACTTTGTGAAGCATCGAGTTTTTGCGACGGCTCGGGGTCATTTTCATGACCCGGCGGCCATGGCGAAGCGGGTACCCACAACGCGTTGGCACGGTGCCTCTCCCCAGCACCGCCCATCGGCATAATCACTTCCCTTGGGTCCCATTGGGTACTGTGGGAATTGCCTTTATAACTCCCCCACAGCTCGGCGAATAATCACACACCATCTAGAAGCTGCTTCGTTTCCCAACCCAGAGGGCAGAACGGCCGAAATGGCTGATTTACCGACCTAAAGGCAAGGCATGGTATCGATATTCAATATTTTCGATACTATCGATATTTCGATTAATTTTTATTTATTGATATGAATTTGGTACATATCGAAATATTGAATATTGATTGATACCCTTGGACTACTTATTCATATTGATCGATACCCCTTGGGGACTTATTCATATCGATTGATACCTCCAAGTCACTTATTCATATCGATCGATCATACAAAATTAAAGTTCCGCGATTGGCCATATCGATTAATCGATACTCAGATCGATTAATCGATCTTAGATTACCCAAATACTGGATTTATGTTGGTCGAACAGCCATATTCAGATCCTGGTATACGTACCTCCTAGCTTCATAGGGGGGGCATAATTTATGAGCCGCAACCGCACCGTCACATCAAGTTTCATCCAGCAGACCAACTCCATCCACCATGGGTCGTGCTCGCGGACAGGGCCAACGTGCACGCAAGAGTAGGCCGGAAGTCCGTTTAGCGCAAGGCAAAAATCATGTACAACTCCCTCACTGCCCGCTATCACTGTGACATGATGGAGTGCAAGGTGGAGGACTTTGATGTGGCCACGGTGTTGGACCCACGTTACAAGAGTTTCAAGTTTAAGGGCGTGAATGAGTGGCTGGGAGGTACGTCTCCCTCACACGGCCGAGCTAGGTTTGCATACTTTTGTTGCACATTAGGTTGTTTGAAAGCCTTGGAGTTTTTGTGTATGCTCATTTATTGCGCCATGTGCAGGCATGCTTACCAAGGACAAGGCCGTGAAGTGGGCTCGTAAGGCATTCGAGATGGATTGGAAGCCCAAGGGTGTTGCCGGGGTCAGCTCATCTAAGAAAAAAGCAAAGACTAGCAAGCAGGTTGTGACCGTAGCATCATATCTTGCTGACTCAGATGAGGAAGATGGTGCCGTAGAGGATGTTGAAGGGGTAGAGGAAAAGGACGAGTTTACTAGATATTTAGAGGTGCCTGATGTGCCCCGTGACAGTGACTTGCTTGCCTGGTGGAAAGTCCATAGCAAGGACTTCCCGAACGTAGGTAGGATGGCGCGCCAGTTTCTAGCTGTGCCTGCTACCACGGCAGGTGTGGAGCGCGCCTTCTCTAAGGTGGGGGCCATGCATTCTGACTTAAGGAAAGGCCTTACAGAAGGCACAATTGAGCATTCCATGATGGCATGCCTTAACACTGTAGAGTTTTAGATAGCATTGTTTGGTCTAATTCATTATTATTTTTTCATTGCCTTGTGTATTTGCTTGCAATGTGTGCAGCTGTGCACTCAGGTCATATTGATATATCAATATATCGATAAGTCGAAAAAAATGTGTACTTATTCATATTGATTGATATCAACATTGAACTTATTCATATCGATTGACATCAGCATCGCACTTATTCATATCGATTGATATTCACACACTACTTATTCATATCGATTGATATTGACGTCGGACATATTCATATCGATCGATACTCATTCGAAACTTATCGAAAACTATCGATACGGTCGAAAAGTTTCGATACCATGCCTTGCCTAAAGGTGGCGTGGAGACTTTACACCGACGTATGCATTCTAAATCACGTACATCGCTGGATATCATATTTGGATACAATGTAGCATTATTTCCCTTATGTATATAGGTTTGTGGGGGAGGGCTTTGGGCCTTTGGCTCCCGCGAAGGCGGGGAGGGGGGGATTAGGCATTTGGCTCCCGCGAATGCGGGGGATTTGGGCCGCGAGGCCCGACGAATGCGGGGAAATTTGAGGTCCACCAAGGTAGGGGGCTTTGGGCTTTTGGTCGATACCCCCAACGTTTTCCGAGCCATTTTATTTGAAATTCGACACTTTATTATGTCAAAGTGGTGTGAAAAGATCGAGAGCCGGATATTACGTGGTTACATTGAAAGCTTGCCCAAACAAATCGAGAGTCGGAGATCACACGCCACATAAACATCCGGACTGCGAGGAGAGACCATCCTCCTCCACGAGGCTCTCCGCCTCTCTGATGAGTCACAAGCGGACAACAATATGGGTCGAACATATCATATTGTACAGAAAGCGTCAGAGTCCATACCACTACCCTACAAATTCTAGGCCTGTCCATCCGTGCGGATTTCCAGATGGACACCACATGGACACCATATGGACATCAACCGTACTGCATGGGCGGCGTGAACATGTTTCTGAAGAAACCTCGAGCCATATGCAAGAATCGTACGGTTATGGTGTCCGTATGGTGTCCGTATGAAAATGTGCCATGGACAGCATATGGACGACCGTGTGGACACCGATCGTACGCGGACGAAATTAAATCCTTACGGTGTCCACACGTGTGGACAGAGGCATTGTCCTCCCGCACGGTCACCACGCGGACACCGTATGGATGTCCATATGGACAGCGTATGGACAGCCTTGTGGGCGATTCGAATTCGCTAGTCCACGCGTACGGACGATGGAGTCCGTACGCTTGGGGGGCCTTTTACCCGTATGGATGTGCACAATTCGTATGTTCACACGTATGGACGTAGGTGTCCGTACGTATGAACGGGAAAATGTCGATATGAACACGCGGATACGAAGAGTAAGCATAACCATACGTATGGACATATACGTCCGTACGTGTGGACCTTATAGGACATTAATTTTGAAATGTTTTGGCCTGTGAATGGTTGGGGGGCTTTGGGCTTTTTCCCAAATCCCCAATCTATTTACAGGCCAAAATATTTTGAAATTCGACGTGCTATTATTTTATACGTATGGAAGCAGGTGTCCGCACGTATGGACGGAGTAGAGATGTGCTTAAGAATATGAGGCTAGACGCATAAGCATATCCGCACGTGTGAATACATGCATACGCAAAGTTCATACGTGTGGACATCGAATTCATCCCCCTATGTTTTTAGCACACTGCATCAGCACATTCATGCGCATGTGCTGCAGGCGTACCACAGACGTACCACAAAGAAAAGGCAAAGTGCTGCAGACACGCTGCAATACATCCTGCAGCATGTTGATGCCGCGATTGATAATCACCACTGAAAAGGGCACATGCTAGCTTAATCACTCGGATGATATCCGAATCGTTGGTATCATTTATGGAAGGGTCTGACCTTATGTTGGCAAGTTTTCACGGCATTTGGACGAGTATCGCGCAAGTTAGGATTTGGGGGTACCTGGAGCCGGAGCGGGAAAAGTGCTGCAGAAATGGAATTGTGCTGCAAGGACCGCTATCGTTTACAAGTTGAATATTCAGTTTTGGAAAAGTAGTTTGCTAGTTAATTTTCTTTCTTCCACTCGCTAACCGCGTTGGTTATTTGGCTGAAATGGTGACCCGATGGGATGCCACACATGCCCCTTACATCCCTAGTTTGCCCACAACGCCTGCTCTAAGTGTAGATATTTCTCTGCAAACTGATAAATGTACAGTAAACACTCAGTATTAAGGAATTCACCGTTAAGGAATCAGCCAGCGTTTGGGGGGTTCACGATTTTAGTGATTTGGCTGACTGGACCCAAAAGAATAAGGAAGAGGTCCGAAATAAGGAAGGCTCGCTGGCTGGCATGCTTTCGGCAATCTTAAAATAAGAAATTGACGTTGGCATAGTTTGACGCGGTACACATGGCATTAGGCTAAGCGAGGCGCACCATTCTCCTGTAATCATTGGTGTTACGGGGTATACACCATCGTATAAGCTATGTATATGATGCCTACTCGTTGGGTCCATTTTACCACGTTTGAAAAATCAGCACACAGTTTTCTCGAAAATTTCAGTTTGTGAGGCTGAGGAAGATAACGAATGGCGCTGGCTGGCTCATGAATCGGGTTCCTTCTAATGAACGAATTCGTTAGCACGCTGGCGCTGGCGAGGGGGGGGGGTCACGATTTTAGTGATTTGGCTGGCTGGCGCCAGATCTCTGTTTCATTAAATATGAGTGTTTACTGTACACGTATCCATACTTAAGGATGTGCATCGCACGTCGTAATGTAGCTTTATAAAGCCACAATAGTAGAATATTAGATGACGCTTTCCAATTTGCGCAAACTATGAGGTCGATCGCACAAGTACAGCGCAAAATACACATGTTTTTAGCATCATCTTCGAGCTCGAGTTTGGATATCAGCTTTGCAGTACGGGGACTTCGTCTTTAAGGTGTTAAGCGGTAATATACGGTGCGCGAGATTTAGTGCAACGCCGCGACGCTTATTCCCAACAAAAACGCAAACGCACGCCTATGCACGTCGATCAAACACGCATACATACGCTAAAATCTATATATCAATGTACGCACTACAACCCCCATTAGGGTTGTTTAAGCGATCCGGCTGCTCGCGAGGTAGCCCATCGCTTTTGTCGCAAGGTCCGTCACTTTTGTCGCACCATGCGACAACAAATTAATTTGATCAGCGACAAAAACAAAATTGTCGCAGCTGCGACAACCATGATATCGGATATCAAACTTCATGTTTGTCGCAAAAAATATCGAAAATTGTTCCGGACGGACGGTTTTTACATACTGAATTTTGAAACAAAAAACTATGCAAAAATACCATAACAACTTTCAAATATCGGTATGTAGATAGTGGCCGAATTCAAAGGGAGTAAGGCATACACTTATCAAAGCAAGCGAGCATCATGCACACACGCACGCAAAGTACTACACAACTTGTTTTCGTTACAAAATAAGTATATGCAGATACAATTTTACACAATTAAACAATACAAATTAAGAGCTGTCACAACAAAATCTGTAAACGGATAACTATCAGCGCCGTCACACGGATAGCTATCAGCGCCGAGCTGTCACAACAAATTATGTAAACGGATAAATATCAGCGCCTTGAAAATAACTGAAAGCTAAAATTCTAACTCAAACAGGAAATTCGACACGGCAACATACGTCTCGCCAGCGAGTGATGGATATTTGGAATGCCCGCACGCGATACACGCACAAATGCCTGAACTAAAATGAAAAAATAAAACCAGTTGCACACGCCACGAGAAACAGCACAAATTCGAAACAGTAATGCGAAAATAGTGAGCAAAATTCCTGCAAAATTACAAGCGCGAAGTCAGTGAGAGCGGTGGAATTCGAATCCACACTGCACAGTTTGTGCAGCTTTCGCCCTCGTGTGGGATATCCGTATGAATCCCATATTTTAAGAGTTTACTAAGATACGAAACAGTCAAAGATAGCAGACGAAGAAATGCATCGTTACAAGCGGACAACAACCGAATTCATACAGACATAATATGTCTTTACGGTCACCGTGTTCGTGCGTGCTATGCTTGAACTGTCGTGCACGGGGAAACAACGCTGCTGGTACATCTGAAAAAGGCAAAGCGTAATACAAAAAGGAATCCTGAACAAAAAACGAAGCGATGCGCAGCAGAAATGTTGGGAAAATATCACAAACCGTCGGGCAGTGGGGAAGCCCCGCCGGCCCCCAGACATTTCTGCACAATCAGAAACCGAGGCTGCTCGAAAAAGTCAGAAATCAGACACAAAACACCGGGATGTGAGACGAAAGTGATATTGCCACCCCCCTGTCAGGTTCTGTGCAGGCACACACCATCCACATTCACATACGCATTGCATTGTCGCACCGAAGGTGCATCTATTCCTCTCGTCCGAAAATGGCGGGGGGAGGGGGACACCAGGGAACATATCAACCCCCTATGGCCGGTCTGTGGCCGCACGATGAGGGTTGTGGCCGAGGTTTGGCCGAGTGTGCTTTTGCTTGTTAGCCGAAACGAATTGTGTAAAAATTTGAAAATTAACCCGAAAATTTGCGGTTTTTATGGTATTGTCATACTTGAAATTAAAATTTTGGGCAATTTTAGATTTTGGATGGGATGGCCGAAACTTGGCCGATGGAATTTTTGAGTGTTGGCCGTACGACATAAAAGTTTATATGTTCCCTGAAAAACACACGTTTCTCCACATCCTATAAATCATATAACGCATCATATGTATGTTCTATTTTTAAGACAAATATGTTTTTCAAACACGTCGTCCGATCAAATCGATTCGATCATATAACTACATTTCCGATCGAACAGTTTTAATGCAACGGATACGTGACGAATGCCGCCACGCCATCCTTCCCTCACACTTTTAGTCGCTGTCGACATCACGCTCGCGTCGTCGCAGCAGCCCAGACACGAGACAGAACTTAGATCGAGATGCCCACATCGCAATAAAATGGTAAAGCGAACGCGCGCGGAGCGGGAGCGGAAACCCCGCTACGCGAAGCGGGAGCGACGAGTGGGCTTCGCTGTTTCAATTCCAATGTGTCAAATATGGAACACGGATGTGATGTTTTAAATACGATACGCGAATCTTATATATCGAATATGTGACCCAGCCCTACTGTGTTAAACATGGAGCGCATTGGTTTAATATGCTAGATATGAGCGACACAAACGGTATATGTTCAATGTGAAACAAATGTCATATGAGGCACACACATCACCTGTTAAATACGAAACACCGACTCGAATGTGTTAAATATGGAACGCCAATATGAAACACACCGATGTGAGGTGAGGTTGTTACTGCGCGGTGTGCGGGCCTAACTATGTGTATAAAGCGCTTTCGGTGCGTCGGCTGGGAGCGCATGCATGCGAGCAGCGTTTATGACAAACACACTTATTAGTCATCCAGACCAAATACAAAGGACTCAGGACAGCAGGTGATGAAAACGCTACACACTGCGCCGCAAAACCAAAACTTTAACAATGAATTCGCCTTAGGAAATCGGGATATTATGGCGTGACACGGCACGACATTGACATAACGTATCACGATTGAAGATATCTTCAATCGTGAATTCGCAATCGTCTACGAAATATAAATTGAAAATAATAATATGATATTCGGCTTACGAGCCAGATTCATTGTATACATCGGATGCTATCGTATCACTGATTGGCCTTGGATATTCTGTACTCCGTATGAAACCGTTAGATTAAATCACGAGTTTTCGCCCAAGTCACACCACCTGGTAAACGTTAGACGTGAGCAGGGAGCATCGGTCACGTTGAGCACTTTTACGTGAAAATCATAAGTCGGTATTCTGCTTACGCCCCATATTCAAGGTATGAGTCACATGCTTCCGCATCAATAATTAGCCGATTACGCGCGATCGGCTCGATGGAATCTGAGGTAGGACAGGTGAGATCTGCAGAAAACTTTCGAAAAGTCTCCAGCGCCAAACACTTTGAGGGACAACCCTGGCGGTGTGGCATGTGGTGATGCCACGTTTTCCCAGGAAACCTGTTTCGCTCTTATAAGGGGAACGAAATATGAAACAACAGTTTTTTTGAAAAACCTGCAAAACCGAATCTGGAAAACCGAATCTTTCTGCGACGCGACAAAAAAAGACCACGCGACACCACAAAAAAAAGTTCCTGCTCGCGATACAATTCCGTGTGTCGCTGTTCAGCAAGTTGTCGAGCGTTGCAACCATACGCATGGTGGGGTCATCGTCGGTGATGCGAATTCGCTTTCTACTTGCCCCCAGCATGTTCAAAGTGTACGGCAGCAGAATGTCGGCCACTGCAAATATGCTAAAACAGCGCGGAATGAATTGAAACTCGGGTACGGCGCATGCAAATCATTTCCCCAACTGACCTGCCGAAACCGCTATTTGCACAATAAATTGCGACACAAGCAAAGTTACCATAAATTGCATGTCACGCTCAATGGGTGGCACAATTAAAGCCGTAGAATATATCCCCGGCAACGTGACCATTAAAGGATGAAAAACAATAAAACATGTTAGAGATTCGTCGCAATATGCTTTTATAGGGCTGTTTTATGGTCTCACATGTCGTTTGCAATTATGTTTGAACGCGAGACCACGTGCAAAGTATTGTTCTAAAAAACACGAAATCGGACGGTCTGATGAGGTCTCGCTATAACGACGACGATCTCGACCAGGAACATTTCGGTGGGGTGACCTCGGGCTTATCTGTAGTTCAAATAAATAAATAAAACGAGATTCAAAATACGAAAGAAATTCAAATTTTGCATTCGAATTTAAGGTAGTCTCAAACTTTCGAATACGGTACTAATATCATTTGCACTCACCTGCCTTCAGATGCATATAATTGGAGTCCTTGGGGAAACACATGCCGAATTTCATCAAGTTTGACATTACTATCTGCAGCACCTATGCCAAGCTTAGCACTGCAACTCATTTTACCATTGCATGCTGGTGTGCTTACATGGCACTCTTGCATGCAGGTCAACAGCAGAGTTGGGCATTTCTCACTGCATTCTCACCGGTCCTCATCAAACGCTTCAGAGCACCGAGCCATGCAAATAGTTGGCTAACCTTGCATGAACTAAGGTGCGCACAAGCCGCATCAACATACAACTACCATTTTTGCACATACAGTAAATGAACAAACTAGCAGTACCTGGCCACTCTACCCTACGGCCTGTGTGAGTGGTATAATTGAAACGATCAAAAGTGCAATGAAACCGTGTGGCGAATCTTGCAAAATGCCTGGAACTGCCACAAATTGTCAAGGACCATAGCTGCCTGACACACCCCATGCTCATACTGCTGACATCGATGCATACCTCATATTCTTTCGGGTGGTGTGAGGGGCGTGTGCCCTTACCTCCAAGATCGAGACAGCTCAGGGATTCGTGCAACTGCACCATTGCCCCAAGAACGATAGCGTCTACTAGTCCCGCACCAGCACCATGGATGTTTAGGGTGGCCAGCTGGCGGTTCCTCAGTGCGCCCACTGGGAGCACCACCCCAGGGCTGATGACGAAGGTGTCCAAGGAGTGGTTCAAAGCGATATGTTTTGCCATTGCACCGGCGCCTCTTTGGCCAATGAAATTGTTGCTCAAATCCAGGTGGGTGAGATAAGGGTGCTCACTCAGTGCAGCTGCCAGCATAGAGCAGCCCTCTTCCACATCATCGTGTGCCGTAACGACTGCACCAATGGCATTGCCAGCAACGCTAAGCGTGGTCAGGGAGGTGTTCTGCGCCAGCCCAGTGGCCAGCGCGATTGCGCTCTTCGGCCCGAGCACGTTCTTGCGTAATGATAATGCCGTGAGTGACATGCTTTCCTTAAGAGCCTCTGCCAACGCTTCCACTCCGCCGAGCTGCTCTTCCTCCTTCACGCGTGCGCGTCCCACCAGGCTGATACCATCCATCACCAGTGTGCTTAGCGTGCCACTGAGGAGGCTGCCTGGCCCCTGCTGAAGTGCACGTGCCACTGCTCGCGCTCCTTGGGGCTGCATGCGGTTCCCTGGGCATGTCACCCCAATGATCATCAATCATTGAGCCTCAGGTGGCCGTGGCCCGGGCTGCAAGCGCTACTGCAGAACCATGCAACCTCAGAAAGACGCAATTTCCCACATTGCTGCTGGAGGGCAATGCCCGCCGCGCCGGTTCTGAGAACACTGCAATGGTCCAACCACGCCCGGCCCTAGGGCGCTGGCCTCCATCCGACAAATGGCGGCGGGCCATGTAGACAACAATTTCACGCAACACCAGCCTGAGACCTACACCCCCGGTAGACCTGAGGCCCTGCATCGGCGGGTAGGTCCCAGGATCCTCGGAAGCTTGCATGCGCGATCTCCTCGAGCAGCGCGTGGCGCTCTTGAGCATGCAGCCCGGGCCTAGCTGGTGCGCATACGAAAGCTTGGTGTCCTAGTGTCGGCCAGATCGGCAGTGAGTTGCACTCCTTGAGGAGGCGATGAGCCCACCAGAAAGATCGAGCATGGTCAGGGATGAGTTCACAGAGAGCATTGCTGCGAGCAGGAAAGCACAGCGCCGGTTGACCATGTTCTTGCGGAGCGTCAGTGTCTTCTTCTCATTGCGCCGCAGAGCCCCAAAGGGAAGATCACACTCGGTGTCTATGAGCATCGCGTCCAGAGTCCTGCAATACGGCGAGCCCACGTTCTTGGTGTTTCAGCTGTTAGCGCCTCCGTTAGCACCGTTGATGCGCTAATGGAGCTCCCCGATGGGCGCTGCCGCCGTCGATGCACCAATGAAGCCACCGGATGGGCGATGCCGTCAAGGATGTGCTGATGACGCTCCCTAACAGGCACTGCCGCCGTTGATGCATTGATGGGGCTCGCCAAAAAAAACTGCCGCTGTTGATGCGGATGCTGACATTCCCGAGGAGCACCACAAGATCAAGCGAGGTCCCCCATGGGCGCTGCCGCCGTTATGGCACTGACGACGCTATCCGATGGGCAATGTCGCCGGTGATGCGCTGATGGCGCTCCCCAATGCGAGCTGTCGCTGTTGATGCGCCGATGAAGATCACCGATCGGCACTGCCGCCGTTGATGCGCTGATGGAGCACTCCGATGGGCGCTATCGCTGTTGATGCGCTGCTGGAGCTATCCGATGGGCGCTGCAGGCGTTGATGCGCTGATGAAGCTCCCCGATTGGTGCCGCCGCCGTTGACGCGCCGATGGAGCTCTCCGATGGGCGCTGCAGGCGTTGATGCGTTAATGAAGCACCCGGTTGAGCGCTGACGCCGTTCATGCGCTGATGCAACTCTCAATATCCATCGACCAATATCCTGGTGTCTCTTCCAACACCCCACATTGATACATGCTGCAACCCCTAATGGGCGCTGCCGCGCTGATGGAGACCCCTAATGGGCACTGACGCCGTTGATGCGCTGCTAGAGCTCTCCG
>LGRX02006390.1:0-59391 GCA_001247695.2 Cymbomonas tetramitiformis
CACATAACATTATGTCACCGATATAAATTATGATGTGGAGCGCTGACAGATTTGGAGTCCGTCGATAAAACTTGATCGAACTCCAAAGCGCCACATCACGATGCACACAACATTATGTCACGGATATAAATTATGATGTGGAGCGCTGACAGATTTGGAGTCCGTCGATAAAACTTGATCGAACTCCAAAGCGCCACATCAAGATGCACATAACATTATGTCACGGATATAAATTATGATGTGGAACGCTGACAGATTTGGAGTCCGTCGATAAAACTTGATCGAACTCCAAAGCGCCACATCACGATGCACACAACATTATGTCACCGATATAAATTATGATGTTGAGCGCTGACAGATTTGGTGAACTCCAAAGCGCCACATCATGAAGCACTTCACGCCATTTCGAAGTGAAACGCGTTCGTATTCTTCAAGAATGTGACCGGTGATGGAAGTGCGAGGAAGCTCATGCCCTCGCACGAATATATTTCATGTATATTTGATATGTGGTTAGCGTGGTAGAAAGGACAACGATATTATGGGTGGGACGAAGCGGCGCCCCAATCCGACAAGCTTCAACGGTGCGGTTGTACTTTATTTGTAAAGAGCCCGAAGCTATTATGAACTATTATGATCTGTGACAAAATGCGTGAGAACGACTGTTGAGGAGTGCGCATACCTTTTTGTAGCAGGGGTGCACATCGTGGAAGGCCACGTGAAGTTGACCGTGGTTCGGGATGATCGACGTTGGCTACTAGGGCAGTTATGTGGAATCATGCATGCCATTATAGCTATGAGCGTCTTTTTAGCTTTGTGCGGCTCAGACGCGAGCTAGAATCCTGGACCAGACTGGGATATCCGCCAATTCTTATGGACTTGCTACCTCTTCTAGTAGAAGTAGGCGACTCCGCACGCACCATACCTCTTGGGGTGTGGCCCCTACCGCAAGAAGCTATGCCGACGCTTGGACACTTGGTTACCAAGTTGGATTCGGTGTGCGATATTTGGGCATCTGCACGAGCTGAGGCGACTTCCACGCCCTTGCGTAATTGTCAGATTCCTGACAGCTCAGACAAAGAGGAATGTTCTTCTCCAGACGAACTAGACACTTCGCGCGAAGTGTCCTAAGGAGGGATAGAGGGGCAACAAGATGGTTTGCGGCGGTCGCAGACACGTCACGAAGTTGACAGACCACATGAATACACGCCACTGAAGCGAGGAAACAGGAACCACTGGATAGGAAAGATGAGCGAGATTTTTAGTAGGTCCCCAAACCGCATCGCTTCAGCGATGAGGGGGTACATTGAAACGCTGCCAAAGGAAGTGGCAGTAGGTGTGCTGCAACGCTGTCGCGCAGCGTTGTTCGGTGATACAGAAATGGCGAAGACCAAAGCTATGGACTGCATTCTAGAAAACCTGGTTGCGGTCTTTGGGGCGCTGTCGAGTAGGAATTCTAACTTGAACGAGGAACACAAGCTTGCAGTGGCGGCCGCAGTGTTTGGCGAGAACATGCAAGAGGGGCACGTGTTAACCGCAGCGACAACAATGTTAGGCGTGCATAAGCGTATAGGATATGCGGGCATCACGGGGCATAAAAACATGCTGGCGGGTGCGAGGGTTGGCAATGCCGAGCGTGCACGAAGGAGCTTGCACGTGGGTGGGACGCGCCCCAAGCGACGTGGGCGTCGTTCAGGGTGCATGGCGGAAGCCACTTGTGCACTCATCCGCGACTTTTGGTTGCACCCGGACAACACGCGCGTGAGTCCTTGTAAGAAGGACGTGGTGTTGGCAAGAGATCCACACACTAGATTCTGACCCCACTGTAAAAACTGTCGCTAGAAAGTGGCACGCCTCGATGACACTAAATTCCAAATCATTTGTTTACCGTCCATGCATCGCAAAGACAACGATTCAGATTTAAAACTGACTGCTGACGTCACCATTTCACTTTACATTTTATTTCGCTTTATTCAACGCTTCCAAATCACCCATTCCTGGTCGCTTTCCCCATAGCCATTCCCGGTCAGTTGACATGCATGACAGTCGCAAACGCTAAATGTCACAGTCAACAGTGCCGTTCGTAAGTTATTACGTATGGAAATATAGGTTATCGCTTGCCCGCCCCAACTTTGTTGCGCTGTGACTTTGTTGTGCAGAAAAGTCTTTTCTGCACAAAAAGTCATGCACAACTTTGTTGTGCAGGCACACCCCCTTGTGATTTTAATCACATAACATGAAGTACATCCTTTTCAACGTTCATAACTAACATATATGTATTCGCAAGACAAATAACTTTTATTTGAGCTCTTGAACGACCCCATCCGCAACCGCATCGCTTCGTTTGCAGTCGCGACTGCAAGCTAAGTTGATGCGGTTTAAGATGGGGTCGACCCCCATGGGATGAAAAGCTTGGCAGTCGAGGGGTTTTCGTGCGTTTCAGCGCACGAAACTTGGCACTGATATGATTGATAGTAATATCAGTTGACCCTCTTAAGCGCAAGCACATTCGTTAAGTACACTCCAAACTAGCGCATCTTAGCATCGAGCTAAATCAAGGCCTTCCCGTGCGTTCTAGCACGCGAAACTTGCCACAAATATTTCTAACATAGATATCTTAAAGTCAGCCAACGCACAGCATCTGAAACAACTTGTGCTCAAAACTGCAGATCTATTTCTTTGGCAGATATATTGGGTTTGGGTTCGTTTCCCAAACCCAAAGAAATCTGCCTTAGAAATAAATTGCGCGTTTCGCGCACAAGTAGCTTAAAGCCTTGAGCTTCAGGCAACTCAAAGATATATATCTATCTTGACAGTTTTTTTTTCCAAGTCTCGTGCTCTAGAGCGCATGGGATGCCCTCGGCTGTTGTGAGAAATGTTGTCTCTCTATGTTAGAAATATCTGTGGCAAGTTTCGCGTGCTAGAACGCCCGGGAAGGCCTTGACTGTTTGGCATTTTTTGGGTTTGGGTACTTCAAAACCCAAACCCAAAAAGCTCAATGCTAAGATGCGCTCGTTTTGCGTACACTTAACGAATGTGCTTGCGCTTAAGAGGGTCAACTGATATTACTATCAATAATATCAGTGCCAAGTTTCGTGCGCTGAAATGCACAAAAACACCTCGACTGCCAAGCTTTTCATCCCATGCGGGGTCGACCGCATCTTAAACCGCATCAACTTAGCTTGCAGTCGCGACTGCAAACGAAGCGATGCGGTTGCGGATGGGGTCGTTCAAGAGCTCAAATAAAAGGTATTCGTCTTGTGAATACATGTATGTTGGTTACAAACGTTGGAAAAAATTGTGCTTCATGTTATGTGATTAAAATCACAAGGGGTGTGCCTGCAGTAGCGCAACAAAGTTGGGGCGGGCAAGCGCGATAACTTGCATTTTCATACTTAATAACTGACAAACGGCGTTGTTCCCCTTGTTGTCACTGTTAAGAACTGCAAAAAGCGACAGGAATTGCAAAAACGGATAGGCGCTGGCGTGACACGAGCGGACTTCGTTCATCCGTCGCTGTCGCTGAAATGAATTTTTAATATTTCAAATAATTACCTTTCGCCGTAGGATTAATTTGCATGTTATCCTGCGTCCTCAGTTCGATCTGAATGGTTTTGGATTCGGTCTTCTCCAAGATGACAAACGCCAAATTATTTGGCGTTTTGGAGATGACACGCCAAATTTTGGCGTTTTGCTCACTGTGAACAGCGACAGCGACTGACGATGACACGATGACATGACGATGCGGAGTGGCACGTTCTAGGGCACAAAAAATGGTTTCACTCAGAAAGTGGTGCACGGGGAAGCTTAAGACGCCCCGTGAGTACGTTAGCAAGCATTGGCTTGAGGCTTCGCAACTAGTGGTGTACCGGAGATTTGTGGCGAAATATCCAAGCGTGAAGGTGGGGCATAGGTCGTTTGAGAAGGCGGGAGTTTGTAAACCGCACAATGTGGTACGGTTGAGAAGAAGGGACAACATCTCTTGTTGTTGTAGGTATCACGAGGACATGCGCATGGTCCTTAAAGGGTTCGACGAAGCACGGGAGGCGGTGCACAAGAAGTGCCCGTGCAAGGATAAGAAGTGTTGCCCCCGAGGGCCACGGACGGCGGAGGAAAAGAGGGAGAGCGCGGTGGGTGCGCCGACGGGGCAAGTGTGTGGCATCGTGAAGGCGGGGAAGTCTACCTCCACGTTCGCGGAGAGTCTGTTGTGCCCGCGTGAAGGGGATAAGCACCGCATAGAGTGCCTATTGCAAACCTGCAAACACTGCGGAGGTTTGAAGAACTTTAAAGTGTGCAAGAAGGAGGTGCAATATGCGGAGGAGGTGAGGTGGTCGTGCTATGAGACTCTTAGTACGGGCAAGTACGACGACGAAGGGAAAGAGGTTAGGAGGTTGCAGTTTTTGCAGAAGAAGTCGAAATTGGGGGCGTTGATATCTAAGCTGCAAACGCTGTTGCTGGGGCACGAACCGGGGAAGTCGCCAAACTGTCGGTGCAATGGACGCTTTCTGTGCGAGGACGCGGCGTCGGAATCGTGGAAGTGGCGGAGGCTAAATGGGGTCGGGGACTGCCCGTTTTTGCGTCCCTATGCTTACCATACATTCATGGCCTTGCACCAGCACCGTCAATTTAAGACGTGTATCACGGATTTGCCGTTGGGGCATACGGCGTGGTGTTTTGACTTCTCCGAGAACCATTCGTTGAACATCCCGAGGGAAGTTCAGAGTTTGCACTGGGTGGTGAAGCAGGCTACTGTGTTGGTGTGTGTATTATGGCGGCACGCGTGCAAGGAAGTCGATGGGGTAGAGTCCACGGCGGAGAACCCGGTTGTGATAAAGGACTATGTCTAATTTATCAGTGATGACCGCAAGCATGATCACAGATTCATTCAGTACATGCGAGAGGTGATCATCAAGGAGTACTTTGAGAAAAGGGGGATTCCGAAGCCAATATTTATTCACGAATGGGCGGATGGCTGTGCGGGGCAGAACAAGTGCGCGGCGGGATTCGCGGACGTGGGAAACAGCAAAATGGAATGGTCGCTGGGGATTCCTTGTCAGCGGAACTTCTTTGAGACGGCGCATGCTAAAGGGGAGCAGGACGGAGCAGGGGCACACGTGAAGCATGCAGCGGCGGTGGCAGTAATTTCGGAGGGTGACAAATGGTATGGGAAGATCTTGTGTGCGGCCGATCTCTATGCTTTTTGTGTGGAGAGGTTGCGCACACGCGCGGACACCAGCTACACGAAGTCGAGGGCCGCATTCAATCAACGATTTTTTTATCTAGTTCCCGAGGACGCGACGAAAGAGGTGGCGGGAGGTTTGTCGGCGGTTGATCACACGGCGCGCATCGCATACAAATCTTTGGAGCGCACTTTGCAACTGCATTCGGTGCGATCGGGCGTGGAGGGGAAGTTGCTGGTGCGCGACAGGACATGCTATTGCGTGTCATGCTATGCAGAATGTGTGTCGTCCATGCCGACGTCCGAGAACTGTTTGGAGAGCTCGCATGTGGATTTGTGGAGGGAGGTGGAATTGACGCCCGCAACGGGTGCGGACGCGGCAAGGGTGCGGGAGTTGGTGGAGGAGTATGCGAGTGATGTGAGTGTAGCGGTGCGGCGCGGATGCATCATCGCGGTCCACCGAGACCCGGCGGACCGCACACACGCCTACTACTTGGTGAAGGCGTTATCCGCCGTGACGGAGGTTGGACCTAGGGGGCGCCGAGATGACTATGGGCAATATTTTGCCCCGGGAGAATTTGTGGTTTCGGGGAGGTACTTTGAATGGGAAGATGCCGATGTGAGAGATGACTACATACTAGACACAAGTAAAAAGTGCTTGATCTCTTGTGAAGCCGTGCGTGCAACCGATGTGCGCCTAGTTAAAAGAGGGGATGTGTACAAGATGCCTGTTGCCGAGCATTGAGCGCGTGTTATCACTGTTGTAATTTTGGCATTCTAATATATAGTATGTGATTTGGCATTCACAATGCAATAATGATAACATTTTTTGCATATTTATGCTCAAGCATTTGAACAAACTTGGGGTATCACAATTTTGATGTGACGCGCATGCATGCCAAGTGCAAAACTCGACTTCCTGCGGTTTGCAATGACCAAAATGGCCCCGCACGACTACTCCAAAACCCTAAATGTAAAAAAATAACATTTTTGAGTTTGTCTAAACCTTCTCCAAACTTCTCCAAAAATATCAAGCCGTATAATAACACTTACCGAAATTATGCACTTTATAGCGGACCCCGCATATGCGAAACCCCTGCTCTCACAGCCAATATTTCACCCGCCAGCAACCCTAAAACCCTAAAATCTTGGCTATGCAACTTTCTAGTGCCTTCAACTAACTTGGTGCACCTTCCCAAACTCGGCGATGACCTTTTATCAACACATTCATGTGACGCGCATGCATGCCAAGTGCAAAACACGATTTCCTGCGGTTTGCAGTGACCAAAATGGCCCCGCACGACTACTCCTAAACCCTAAATGTCAAAATTTTATATTTTTGAGTTTGTCCAAACCTTCTCCAAACTTCTCCAAAAATATCAAGCCGTATAATAACATTTACCGAAATTATGCACTTTATAGCGGACCCCGCATATGCGAAACCCCTGCTCTCACAGCCAATATTTCACCCGCCAGCAACCCTAAAACCCTAAAATCTTGGCTATGCAACTTTCTAGTGCCTTCAACTAACTTGGTGCACCTTCCCAAACTCGGCGATGACCTTTTATCAACACATTCATGTGACGCGCATGCATGCCAAGTGCTAAACACGATTTCCTGCGGTTTGCAGTGACCAAAATGGCCGCGCACGACTACTCCTAAACCCTAAATGTCAAAATTTTATATTTTTGAGTTTGTCCAAACCTTCTCCAAACTTCTCCAAAAATATCAAGCCGTATAATAGCATTTACCGAAATTATGCACTTATTAAGTATGTAACCCCCGTCCACCCACGCGTGCCACATGCCTCTACAAGAAACCAGCCGCTAGTTTTCTCTCCAAAAGTTAGAAAAAACGGTAAATAATCACCCGCTAGATTTTCCATGGGAGAGGTCTTGAAAATCCTCCGATTAAGAAAAAACTGACGCTAGACGGATTCATCAACCTAATCAGTATATATAGTCCAAACATATAGGGTTTATTTATCAATCATATAGGGCTTATTTGACAGTTAACAGTGTTCATCCACCGCAGTAATCGTCCGCCATACCATGCATGCCACGGGTGGCCGAATTACAAATGTGGAGAATAAAGTATCAACCCGGCTCGGCAGATAAGAAATCAACGCTGAGTCCAACCTACCTGTCATCTCATGTCGAAATTAAGAAAAACTCGACGCTATGCGTGACAAATATGGCATCCTCCAATAAGAAATTCACGACGCTAGAGACGAAAATCTGGGACCGTCAGATTAAGCGACCAGCGCTAGCGAAAATTTTACTTTTTCTTATAGACCGCGACTTACTATAGTCCGGGAAAATGGCTAAAAACAACAGCCTGGCTGCAGGAGAAAAACTCGGTCGCTAGCGAGTAAACCGGGCCGTAGGCCCGACCATAGTGCTGGATTACGCGATTACGCTCGATACGTAGCGATTACTCGGAGTATCTTTCGAGTACTCGCGATGACCAGCGATTACTCGAGTCTGTCATATTCCACCCGCGAACGAAAGGAAGGGATTACCGGAATATCCTAGTCCATTAGATATCAGAGGTCCCGAACTGTGTGTGGATAAACTGTCAAGATAAATAAACCCTAAGCTAGATATACCCGGAACGGTCTCGGACGGTCTCGGAGTCTAGCCTACCTGTGACACAACGTGTGTCACAGCACGAACTTATAGATCAGTCAGCAGTCCAGTATTGGCCTAGGAGTCTGTCATAGGGGCCTGCACCGGGACTCCCGGTCAGGGCTGCCTATACAGATTTCAGCACACCACCCCAGCACTGTGGGTGGTGACCTGTCTGGAGAGTCGGATAATGTAAGAGAAGTCAGGGCAGGAGCCAGGTTGACAGACCTAACTGCTAATCCAACTGTGCAATTCTGAAACACAAATTGGAAACCCTCTAGCTAGCACAGGTGCAGAAACCTACGCGCATTGTGCACCCGCTAAGCACTGAAAAGCACCGAGCCTGCAAACTAGAAGATAACTTGTAGATGTCAAAATCAAAACCATAAACCAGAAAAATTGTTGAAGTCACCGGAGTTTTGCACACCACCATGTTGGTGTGCATCCAGAGTGAACAAGAAGTCAATCGACAGCACCAAAGCAGTTAGCGGTGGCCTCACTCAAGTCCGATCCGAAGGGAGGATTCCCGAAAGGACCTCTCTCATGTAGAGCCAAACCGTAAAAGAAGGCCATGTCGAAACTCAAATCTGCCTGAGCAAGGTCCTGAAAGAGGTCAGGGGGCTCAGGCGGCTCAAGCGGTGGCACATTGTCAGCCAACAAGAAACCCTGAGCCGGGTTATATTCATGCGCCCCCTACCGTGACGCCTCCCTATATATATGGGCTCTGGGGCGGTACGCACTTTTGATGAGTTTGAGTTTGGTGAAGAGGAAGATGAATCGGAGTACCCTGTTGGGTATTTCGATGATTCTGAAGACAGTTTGGAAGAGGAAGAGAGGGATTGTGGCCGCTTGGCCCCTCCTATATTTTCAGATTCTCGATTGGAACAGGATTCTTCGCTGGACACTGGTCTCCAGCTGGAGTCTTATGGCGGAGTTTTGGAACCCTCAATTGAGGAGGACTTTTTACCGCAGCACGAGTTTTCTGTGGGCACAGTTTCATTTCATAAGGCAGACACAGAAGAATTTGAGAACGATAATTTTCCGGAGGCAGCTTTCGCTGAAGGAGAAGTAGAGCACAATGGTGATTATACCCCAGAGGAGTGGGCAGCCTGGGACGCAGGGGCCTACGACTCTCACGAGTATATATGGTGGTGCGTCCTAAGAGGAATTCGCTGAGCATTTTGACGAGTATGGTGACGACGAGTACTACTCCGATGATTATTGCTGATTTCTTTGCATTGACCGGCGGGGCGTCACTTGGGAGCCAGCCACTTGCTGTAGTTGGGGTTGAATATCATTTTAGCATCCTATTCTACTATCCTAGCCACTTGCGAGCAGCGTTTGTTTTCTTTATGGCACGTAATCCATGGGCGGAGATCCCTTTTTAAAGTGCAACGGACAGCAAAGCTACATCGACCGGCAGGGTTTTCTTACTTTTAGCTGATTAATCCAACATGCAGACCGGCGGTTTATTTCTCTTGCACGTTACCCAGCCACTTGCGGGCAAGGAGGATTTAGAGATCGAATGAGTATTATTTTTATCTCGTTGCTCACAACTCATCCTAGTATGTAATTTATGCTTTAGCACTCAACCACATCTTGAGACCTAGCTAGCTCCTAGAGTTGACCACTTACATTTCTTTCAGTAAACTCTAGTAGCTAGGGTGGTGTGTTGTCACAAGCTGTGCACCTCAAATGAGGTGGTGTGCTGGAAATGACAGCCTGACTAGTTCGTACAGTCAGGTGTCATATCCAGTGCATCATTCTCGGTGTACAGCTAGTGACCTAGACTCAGTATTTATGTCCTTCTATACGAGTCTAGTGATCCGTTTGTTCACCGTCGGCAAGCGGTTCCCCAAGCTGCCTGACTTGCTGTTTCTAGCAAGTAAGGGACGGAAAGTGTCACGCAGAGTGAGAATCTACAGTTTTCTCTCTTCAGTCGGCGAAGGACGAATACGTGTACTCATTCGCCTACGGGTATTATCGATATTACTGATAGGCATAATAAAAAGGTACCATGCCCCAAGTGTAACAAGTTCATTGTTTCACGAAACCTCAATAGGCATATTTTGGACGTCCATCCTGAAAAAAAAACAGAGCATCGGATCGTTATGCGCGTCTGTCACTGGTAAGAGAGATCAGCCGGAGCCAAAGACGGATATCGAGATGGTGGATATGCGTGCTCCCCCTACTCCAGTTGGTGAAGCGTCGCAGCAGTTCCAGTAGAAGAAACTCTTCGCGTTATTTGCCATGATCTAGCCGTGCTTAAAACTAGCTTGCCCAATCGTGTCGCCACAAAAGTCAGCGAGATTATACGTGAGGAGTCCCTTTCAGCGAGTCCCATGGTTCCTTTAAATTCAGCCCCTTCTTCGACAGCACCGTACAATCCCGCTGCGAAAGCTTTGGCGCATGCCGCAAGTGTCTCCGAACTTTGCTCTTTGTGCGACTTTGAGTGGCTAGAAACCGAGGGTATCGTTGAGCTGCAATGCCTGTTTTCGTGTCGCCCGCTTGGCTCCAAGCAAGTTGAAGAAGTCGGGATACGCAATTGACAAAGTCGGTTTTATTTCTGCGAGTCAAGAACTAAAGAACTTGAAGGCGTCTATCTTGAGGCATCAAGAGTCGCTACTTCACAAATGGGTGTTAGAGGAGATAGCGAGCAGAAACGCAGACAGCGAAACGCGTAAGCAGGTGGGCTTAATCGTGAGGATCGGTGCCTCTACCAACTGTAGCTTGGTATATATGGCAACATCCCGACGATCGTGTCAAGTCAGCTTGCAAAGGTGTCTTATGGGAAAGGGTACGAGGAGATTAGGAAAATAGCTGTAGAGCTCCAAGAGAGATTGTACAGCCCAGCCCTTTTTTGTGATACTCGCTTTGCACAGGCTGAGCGCAAGGTTCACTTAAACTTTTTGCGAGACTGGCACATTTTCCAGGTTCGACTGCAGAGAAGGTGTGAAAAGTTCCCGGGAGATGGCGAGACCAAGGATCTTTTGAAGCAGCTTAAAGAGTTCGAGTTTGTTGGGCGTTTGATGGGTCTCACCGATCTGTTGGAACACACCCAGTTTCTTTCTTTACAGTTCCAAACCGTCAATACATTACCTTGGGAGCAGCGCCAGCAGATGCGTGAGTTTGAAACGTTGTTTAAGTTTTTGTTGGAGGAGTTGAGGGCTACAGCCCATGGACCCCAACGTTTCCCGCTACACAAAATGCCGTATTTCGCAGATAAGTTAGAGGAGTTCAAGAAGGGAAAGTTTGCAGGGGTATCCCTGTTGGGTTGTGCAAACAAACGGAATTCGTTGGAGCACGTTATGGTGAAACTTGCAGACTGGTGTGAGGTGGTTCTGCACTTTTTCCAAGCTCGCGTGGTAAGCGACATTCCTTCTCAGTTTGCTATTATTATGGCCAAGTGCATAGACTTGCGAATGCTCATTTTATCTCCGTGTCCTTTTAGTGATGAGATTCAGATCCAGATTTTAACAGAGCTGCATATTTGGGCGACTGAAGTCGGAAAGATTCGTTTGCCTTCCATTTCTGACTGCATTCAGCAGCACTTCATTTTAAAGCAAAGACTCGTGACAGCTTTTCATAGTAGCGTGAAATACAATAAGCGCTGGACGGAGGCTTCTGGTTCGGTGACAATGGAAGACCTCTTCATCGACCAGGAGTTATACAGGGACTTGCCAGATTATTGGTTGTATTTGTTCTCACATTGTGCCTAAAAGACAATTTGTGAAGAGGCGGTCGAGGTAGGGCATGGGAAGCATTATTGATAAGCATGCAGTAGGTATGCGCCACTTGGGGCAAGAACGCTACAGTATGGAAGCGATGGTGCACTGGAATGGGCCTGCTCCTTCAGAGTGTGATGGCTTTATAACGCGGGTCTTGAATAGGCATTTTGGAGATGGTAAACCGTGGCACTTTTCATCTGTAGACCCACGGAACCGATGGCAAGTATTTAGAGTATCTACAACTGTTGACCGGTTAGATAATCAGAAAAGTAAGTTGCCATTTTTAATTTGATGTTTTGTCTATTGTGTATGATGAATGTGTGAAATTGTAACATTTGTGTGACAACCGAATATTCCATGATGGCAAGCAAGATAACTAAATTATCCTTTAACCCCTAAACTGGTGTAAATATTTCGGCCCTTTTTTGGTAGTTTCGTGTTTTGTCACTTACAAGTGGCATCGGTTGCATACACGTGCTAGCTAAATCAACCATCCCTTAGGCATCGATTGGCCCAACATTTTGATAGGTTATACGCATATTTTGACGCAATATATCCGCTAATATATCGAAATTGCCGTCATAATTTTGGGGGTTTCCAAACACAAACCTTTACAAAGCCATTGATTAAAAACGGTATGGACAGCCCACAACCCATGGGACACCTTCAGAGCATCGGCTTTGATCACAGCTTCGCGTTGATATGCTGCTTGGGGTATGGATACCGCGTTTACGTGTCGCTTTATACGCTTATTGTATTAAAAAACAAAAAACAAAAAAAAACACCATATTCTCAATGTTTTTTATACTTAAGCTCAAATTTCATCATTTTGCAGCTTTTTACCACCATAATGGATATATTTGATGCATTTACGATGAATGGTCACTTGGACGATGCCATATTCCATCCGGAATGCATTCGGGTCCACGGCAAGCGTCTAAAATGACGAATATCTACATTTCATCTCGATTTTCCGCTTTTCACACAACGCTTTCCACACTTTCGAGGCACTTTTTCATGGATGAAAATGATGCTATGTGAGATATATACCATGCATATATCTAAAAGGCAAGTACTTCACCGTCAAGGATACACATATTTGCAAGGCCTCAAACGGCGCAAGACCAGTTATGGTGATGATCGACGTTGTTGACACAAAAATACTAAAAAAAAACATCGCACGATTTGGGGTCGAAAATGACCCCAACACCAGTTTAGGGGTTAAGACAACGAAGGATTTTTGAAAAGGAATAATCTTTTTTCAAAAAATTCGCCTGCGGCGGGCATTTTTAAGACTAATTGGGACTTACGTCCCGAGTAATTGCACCATGGCTGCAACCTAGGGCGCCATTTTCCTGGACTAGGCCGCGACCGTGCACAGATTCAGATAAACCCCACTAACTACCGTATGTGACTACATACACGACTCAGATATCGGATGCTTATAGTGGTGAGCAGATAATGGGCGTCTCAGGGCATTTTTCACGGTACCCACGAGTTTCATTCGATAATACATGTTAAAAGTAAGTCCATTTGCACTTGCAATCCCATTTTCCGCCATCCGTTGGATCATTGAAGCCCAAAAACAACGAAAAATGCCGGTTTTCATGATATGTCCATTTTTGTGATTTTGGATATGACGAAAATATAAGTTCTCAGGTCATATTGGGCTTCTGCATGTTACTTTATAGTTTCTAAGACCTAATGTAATATGATAGCCGTGGTCCCACCCAAAAACCGCGCGATATATATGCAAAAGTTGAAAATTGGCCGTTATCACTCTCATCATATCTGAGTCGTGGATGTAGTCATGTTATCTTGTACAGTGTGAGGCCCGTGCCGTGCCACTCGTTTGCGCTTGTCCGCACGTGTGGACAGCCATTGCACCCGGGTCTGGGTGTGCCCGAGCGTTGCTTGCACTACGAAGAATCGCACCCTTACTTCCGGTTACTTTCGCTTACTTTTGGTTATAGATGGTTATCGTTTGGTTACTTTTCGCTTATAAATGCCCACAGTGAATATATAAAAGATGGTAGTTGATTATTGGCCCTGAGAGTTATACGCCAGATATATATAAGGAAAAGTAACCAAATGGAGGTAGGAGGAAGCTTCCTACATGTTACGTGGGTCATATATGCCAGGGATGCGAACCTATAGAAACTAAGTAAAAGTAAGGATTCTATATGAACGGAGGCTTGTGATTGGTTCTAAAGGTAAGGATACGCACACGTGTAAGCACGGGGTACAATCAAGGTGTGATTTATAAATATTCCACATGCACACATGGGATTGGTTCGAAGTTTAAGCAACTGTCCACGTGTGGACACGACGATGCAGCCAAGTGTATAAAAGATATTTACAAATGCTACGATGTCATTGGTCCGAGATTCAATGAGAGTCACTAGCCAGGGAGGTGGGTCCATTACTATATTACTGTATCTACATACGAATATATGCCCGATTGGCGGTTTCCATCACTACGCACGGACTAGATAGGGGCATCTGACAGCCCTCTTGTTTGCCTGCATGGTGTCGCTGATAATATGCATACATACAATTAAGACCACGATAAGTTGGCCTCCCAGTCGAGTGATGGCATTGGCAGAGCATTTCCCTTGCCACAAGTAATGATGGAGTCATATGGCGCTTCAGTAACTGCCAGTACGTACCTCGCGCAGCAGGTGCACCACATGGTAGTGGTTACCATTACCATCGGTCGGTTCAAAAAATAACGCCTTCGGCCCGATGTACGTGCAAGGCAAAAGCAGTTCCACGGAATCATGCTTGTCGACGACTGTGATCCCCTGCTTCTTGTAATATGCGTCTTCCACCTCTCGGTAGGCCAGCATCCTGGCCAGGTGACATATGGGTACTTGGCTGGGGTCGGTGACCAGGTAATAGGCCATAACCTTGGCGTATGGGCGCCCAAAAGGCACCTCCACCCCCGTGGGAAGGTCTCCCGACCCATGGTCCAAGATGGACACGTGGTACGACACCCGTTTCACCGCTCGTGTGTACATGGCGGATGTGTACACCTCCCCACCCAGAGACATTCTCACGAACACGGCAGTACTGAAAGGGAGCGGCGTCTCACATTGGGAATGGGCGTCAGGCAGGGCATCCCCGCCCAGCGCAGCTGCCTGATTCATCTCCACATCCACCGCACACCACGTCGGAGCCTCGGTGTGCATGGACATGAATTTCAGTAGCGTTGCGAACACACCGCCGGATCGTAGGGAGGGCGATACCATTGAACCGCGGGCCACCCACTTGCCAGCACCCATGAAATAGCAGGCAACCGTGTTGTCCTCGGCACCTGGGTCCCTCAGGGAATTGGCGCCGCGTGGAGCCAGGGAACGCAGAGCGACAGCCAGCTCATGCATTTCGCGTCGGTTTGGGTACTTCCTAATGAACTCCTGCAGCGCCCTCTTCTCGCAGAGGGCGTTCATGATGGCCTGTACAGGCAAGTACTTCACGCCAGACGCCTTCACGATTCCCTTGGCCCGCTGTATTGCACGCTCCACCCACAACTCCAGGGCGGCGCCTAAATCCCCCACGTATTGCTCCTGCCGGAACAGGTGCACCGCTGCAAGCCGCATGTTGAACGTCAACATTTTGTCCGGCCCCGTGAGCTCCATAATTTTGGCATGCGCCCACAGATTGTCCTTCGCTGCCTTCTGGGCTTGCATGACAACTGCTTCGTTGTAGGCCTCCCCGGCTACCACACTGCCTCGCACATAATGCAGAACCGCCCGTCGAAGATGTTGCCACGCATCCTCCATCTGGATGTTCCAGTTAAACAGAACCTTTCCGAACACCAGCGGGCTGTAGTACAGAATAAAATTCAAAAAAATCCTCCATTGTGTACATTCCTGCACCCCCCCCGCTCTTATATATTAGCACAGAACGTGGACGGATCCTAAACCCAAAATGAACGTTCAACAGGAAAGCATTGTGGCGGTCGGCGACGTTGTCTGCCCCCATACCCACAGGCTGTTCTTGCCTGATGCAGCAGGTACAACTTGTTATATTATGATAACTTCATCGGCTGGTTACCCTTGCAGTGGTGATGGGGGGTGTCGAACGCACCGAAGTACTTCACCACGTCGTGGTATGGCCGACCAACGTCATGCGGTGGTTGAATGCGCGCGGCCCTCGATTGGAGGAGCTCAAGCAATTTTGGTGGCAAACATAAATGCGGATGGGTGTTGCTTGTCATCCTCCCCAGAAGTAGCTTCAGATAAGCCTTCCCAATACCATAGAACACGCAGTGCCCAAACGGGTGCGCAATTGCCCGCATTGGATCGTAGTACGGGAGGCGCTCCAATGCCCCTCGCCCATGTCTGCCTGTTGCGCATGGCTCCGCCTCGCCTGACTCTGTTTTCCTAACCAGCTCCTGGTGTTTCTTTTTGCTCAGCATCAGTTCTGGGTCGTCCGCAAAAACCTCGGTTTTCCCGTCATCCGTTTCCCACCCGTTGAGCTCCACCGCCTTCGCGTATCCCCGGAAATACATTCCTTTCCCACCAGGGCCCGGGGTTCCCTCAAAAAGGCTGTACGGATCGGCACGATAGCTACCAACTCCCATAAACCTGCCCATGGTGCACCTCATCACCGTGTCTGCGTACACCAATCCGAGCACCACCTTCAATGTGTACGACCTCTTGAGGAAGGCATCGTACACTACGAAAGGATTGGACGCATCCCGCTTCCCGTGCATCAAGTGCAACAACTCATCCTCGAATAGTGACCATAACACCAGCGGATTTTTCTCCTTCTGCCTGGGCCCTTTGGTCATCCACAGATTCTCATGATACTTATCACGCTGCCGCACCTGTTAGTGCACAGCCCCACACAACCCCTGTCACACAGTCATGCCTTTTAACAAAGGCATCAGCGGACATCATGCATGCCCTGGACATCGCCTCCCTTTGCACCTTTCACCACGCGACTCGCTTCACGTACTCCTACGAACCTGCGCCTCTCAGAACACATGCGACTGGGAAACATTCGTAACGGCAATGTACCGATATGTGAAGGTCTTCGCTCTTTATCACAGCCACCCCCATAGAATAGCTCCTGCGCGCACCGCCACCCCATACGCTTACTATGGTGGGGCGGCCCTTTCAGCCCCAGTATACATCTTGGCACGTTCCCAATTCGACCTATCGCATTACCCCTGCATGATGATCCATGCTGCGACGCGGTTATCACCCAAGCACCCAACGCAGCCTGCAGAAGATGACGAGGAGGGGAGGTGGGGTGGAGAATTTACCCGATATCTGAGCTCCATACTTGACAATCGTCTGCCCCTGGGGAAATTACCATGACACGATGCTCCGCATACGCCACGTTTGGGTCGCCTCCTTCAGGTGTGTCCACCAGAATAGGTTCCTCCAACAATGCACCACCAATGTCCACGTGATTGTCGATAGACTTTGCCAACGGGGATGTCCAGAAATCATTCTGGAGTCGGGCGTCACGTCGTGCTCTGGCCTTGTTGCAGAACTCGACATCCCTCATCCACCTTCGAATTTTGTCTTTTATATCAAAGTAGTAGAACCACTCCCGGGGACGCAGCTTCTTCCCAGATGCTGTTTGGGTCACCTCAAACCGTCGCTCATGGCAACGACGGACAACCGCCCCGGCCGAGTCTTTCTGCAAGACCGCTCCGCACTCCTCCTCCTCGTTCCACTTCAGACTGTCCAATTCCCTAGGGAAAGTCCGACACCATTTCGGGCACACGTGCACAGCATGCGCCATATGGCTTTGTACACGAAGATAGGTTCGCATTCGGTGCGTGGAGGCTTGTGGGCAGTCGACAACGGTTTGGTCCGCCCAACAGCATGACGATCACATGGAGGAACCAGTCAAATGATGTCTGGGACCATGCCTGTGATATGCGTAATTCCATAAAATAGCACACCGCCTCCCCAAGCTTTATGGCATCATCCCCGGTGTCTCCAACCATGAGTGGCTCGGTTAGCTCAGGGTCCGCGCATGGGTCAACGTCAGGCATCCTTTCCGTCCAGGCTTCTGTCCGGAGATAACATACTGCCCGTTCAGGCTTGCTAGACACTTTCAAGAAGGACACCGGAAAGACCCACGTCTTCATTTCCAAAGAACAAATAACAAGCTGTAAGTGAATACAAAACAGGCAAGGGGAGACTCGGTACTATTTACAGAATGTACTATTTACATAATGTACACACATGTTGAAGAAAGGTTGACTCAAACCACTTCTGCCTACAGCATGGGCACGTGACCCAGCCGGAGGCATGGGTTCCTACAAGCAAACCAAGACACGAAACATGCATATATTTCTCTTTATTTACATTCGCAACCTAGGCCACCGTAGTCCAGTTGATCCTCCGGATGCACTTCCTCTAAACACAATATACACAAGTCCTCCTCCGGTCTGGGAAAAACGACTCGCAGAACCTCCTCCCACGTGTAATCCTCCTCAACCTCATCTCCCTGTGCGAACTGCAAGCCCGTGAGCTAGGTTCAAATTGTCATAACGTCACGCAGTTCCTCCTAAACGAGCGTGCGTCTGACGTGCATCCGTGACTTGTCTACAACTCTACACCCCCCTCCAACGGAACGGCCACACGACAAACGATTCTCCCTCCCCTGACCTCACACCATCCGCCCCTCCCACGAGCTGCGTACACAGGCCAGGAACCAAGGAACGACATGACCTGGTTTGGGCGTCCTACCACGGCTCTGGGGGCGCGTCGAGACAAGGTCTTAACACGCGTTCCCGATCCACTGGCCGACAGACATTCCCTCCCACGAATAGAGGTTCGCCGCGGCTCTGGGTGCGCGTCGAGCACAAGTCTTAACACGCGTTCCCGAGCCACCGGCCTCCAAACCCTCATACACATACGACGACGTATGTAATATGAAAACAAAGAAGACTAAAAACTACAACTTTGGAAGGGCGCGTGGTTGAGGAGCTATATATCCTCCCACCGCACCCATGCAAGCAAGCGTCGCACACCACAAATGCAGATCCGACGTGCCTGCGGGAAAAGGGCGCGTGGTTGATGAGGAGCTATCCTCCCATCGCAGCCTACTGCCTCCGCAGACCCAGGTGCAAAGATACAAGGGACGTCTTGAATAAACAACAAAACAGAGCCATGGAAAACTCAGCTGGCGCACCCGCCCGGAGATGCTACAGCGGGCACTGACTACTCAACACCGACAGTTGCGAAGAACCAAGGAACAGAGTATATTGCTTACCGTGGCGGGCCGGCCCGGGGCCGTAGCTCACCACTCCGGGCCGCATGCGGGCCGATGGAATATATGGATGCGGGCCGTGACGTTTGATATGAAAATACCAAAATTCATGCAAAATTATGCGATTTTTACAACATCACCATACTTAAAATTAAATTTTCGCGCCTGCGGCGGGCAATTTTGGAGACTGGCCGTATTGGCCGAAAGCGGGCCAGTGGATTTGCTGATTGCGGGCCGTAAAGAAAAAAAATAAGCAATACACACTGCCAAGGAACGGCATGACCTGGTTTGGGCGTCCTACCACGGCTCTGGGGGCGCGTCGAGACAAGGTCTTAACACGCGTTCCCGATCCACTGGCCGACAGACATTCCCACGAATAATAAAGGTTCGCCGCGGCTCTGGGTGCGCGTCGAGCACAAGTCCTAACACGCGTTCCCGAGCCACCGGTCTCCAAACCCTCATCCACATACGGCGACGTATGTAATATGAAAACAAAGAAGACTAAAAACTACCACTTTGGAAGGGCGCGTGGTTGAGGAGCTATATATCCTCCCACCGCACCCTTGCAAGCAAGCGCCGCACACCACAAATGCAGATCCGACTTGCCTGCGGGAACAGGGCGCGTGGTTGAGGAGCTTTTTTGTCTTTGTCTTTGTATGTTTTAACCGGACACCGTAGTAAACATCGTCGACCCCCTATACCGCTGAACGCGGATAGTGGCGTGAGTGCACATCACGGGGGCAAGCCCCAGGTCCAGCAGCCCCTTTCCATCCCCGCATTGCCGGGGGGGCTAGCCCCAGCCGTCGGGGGGTCCTCAGCGTCCCGAACGAAGGAGCGCGATTAGCTCGTTCTTCCGTCATTCAGGCGCTGGTGACGGTACGCTACGGGCCGTTTCGGGACCCCGATACCCTGCTGTGCCACTTTGAACATCGTCGTGCCACCGCCGGGTCGCGGGGCGCAATGTATGGCACAGCGATCGGCCGCCTCCAGCGGTGTTGCGGGTGAGAGCTACCCTCGGGCCATGACGCACCCTCGGACCCTGCCCGCACTCACCACTGGAGACATGCATGTCCTTGGCGGTGCACAACCTGCGGAGAGGAATGGTCACATGCAGCAGGGGGCGCGGAGGGAAGGGTGACGCAGAAGGGGACTCACAGGACAGGGGACAAGCCATCCAAGCCAGAGGCGAGCACTGTTATCGCCCTATAGCCGAGGCCAGGGCCGGTCACCCCGGGACGAGGAGGCGCAAAGCACAGGTACAGTCACAGAGAGACACGAACGACCCACACCTGGCATCCGCGGGGGCCCACTCATCCGTGAATGCCCCTCCCGGGTTGAGCAGCGCAGGCATGTCACATACCATCAGCAGACGTCGGCGGTCGCAGCAGCGGTCCGAGGCAGTCGCAGCGACGAAGGAGCTTCAATCCCCAGGCAAGAAGCACACTCGCGAGATCCGGGCAGCAGTACCACAGCGCAACCCCAAAAGCGAGCGCAGGCAGGGCATTCAGGGCAGGGAAGGACGCACAGTGCTCAGAGCTTGCAATGAGAGTTGTTAAAGAAATCAAGCGAAAAATACGACTCGGATGTCCGTGCAGATGTGCGGAATGCGCCGCCTGGAGTCAGGCGCTAGCCATGCAGGGCAGAGGTCTCGAGAGGGGCCTACTGCATGCAGACCACTGCCTGAGGCGCCTTGGCGCGACTCCTACCGCAGTCAGACAGAGGACCGGTTATCCCGAGAGACAGCCACTTTCCTCCTCCCGGGGGGACACTAGCCGACACGAGAGGACCAGCTGTTCACGAGGTCCTGTGCCGCTTGTTGTATCCGGCGCGAGCCCAGCTTCTTCTTCTTCTGCTCTTCTCCGGCTCAGGCGGCAGCCGGGAGGTGGGGGTGGAGGTGGGGGCGGAGGCAGAGGCGGATGCGGAGGTGGAGGCGGAGGTGGTCGCGGCGGAGGCGGCAGGGGGGGAGGCGAGGCGGGAGGCGGCGGCCAGAGGGGACAAGTGGAGGCGGACAGGCCGGGGTGGGGGGCGGAAGCAGACGGACGGAGGAGCGGAGCGGAGCGGTGGCCGGGAGGGGCGGGGTGGAAATGGTACCGGGGGCGGGGTGGCGGAAAGGCGCGGTGGGGTGTGGGAGGAGGGCGGGGCGGGTGAGTTGGCCTGAACAAGAATTTTTTTGAAATCACCTAAATTTTTTTGACCCATTTTTCGGGGTCGAACCTATATTTTTTTGCCCTTTTTTTCAGGACGCCTAAATTTTGATGAAAATTTTCCCCTTTTTCGGAGCCGTAGAGCTGCTGAGGGAGGCGCGGAGGCGCGGAGGCTTCGGCTCCTTCGTGATGCGTACACCCCCTCCTGCACGCTTCTTTCCAGAGGGGGGTTTCTTCACAGGTGCCCTTTCTCGCTCGTGCGCTGCTAAAGCCGGCTGCTGCGGCAGCTCGCTATCCGCATGCTGTTGGGAGCTCCTTTTCCGCTTCAACTGGTCGAAGGCGTTTGTTAGGGGTTATTCTCGCGTGCGTGCGCATACGCTGCCTCCAAGCGACTCGGTTCGCGGTCGTCGTTGTTCTCCGACAAGATAGTCGCCATCGTCACGTCCCAGGTCTATGTGTACTGGGCGGAGAGTTGTCGTGTTGGTGTTGTCCTCGAGCTCAGATATATCAGATTCGGATTTTGCATCTGAAGCTGAAGAATAGTCTTCTACGAGCATGGTGATGATGATTCCCCCCCGTTCGCTGTTGATGGCTGCGTCTTGCGTCTCACTGTCAAAGAATATTGTAAATGTGAACGAAAGGAAGGGCGGCGACATCGACATCGACAACCGACACCGCCGTCTCTACCGTCTTTGTACTCGTACTGTCAGATTTTTCGACAAATTTTCGAAAAATATCGATCGATGGGAGTCCAACTTTAAAAATTGCAGACGGGGGTGGATATTTTCCCTACGGGCCCCCTATATTTTTCAAAATTTTGACATTTGTTTTTGGCTGAAATTTGACCTAAATTTTGAATAAAATTTTTCAAAATTCTTGTTCAGGCCAAGGGGTGAGGCAAGCGGAGGCGGAGGCGGGGGCGGAGGCGGAGGCGGGGGCGGAGAGGCGGGGAGGGGGGCGGGGGCGGGGGGCGGAGGCGGAGGAGAAGGAGGAAAATTTGGTGGTGGCGGAGAGGGGATGGCGGTGGGGGGAAGACTCGGGGAAGGGTGGGCAGGGCGGGAGTGATGGGGAGGGTGGGGGCGGGGGAGGGTGGAAGTGGGGGAAGGTGGAGGTGGTGGGAAGGTGGAGGTAGTGGTGGTGGTGGAGGGGGAGGTGGTGGAGGATGGTGGCGGCGGCGGAAGGGGGCGGAGGTGGAATGTCACTTCCGCAGCAACCACCAAGTCACACAATCTCGACACATGTCAACAAAGAAGCCATGCGCAAAAGAGCTTTACCGAGGCGGAGGCGGAGGCGGAGGCGGAGGCGGAGGCGGAGGCGGAGGCGGAGGCGGAGGCGGCCGGGCGAGGAGAGTGGGACCACAGGTGGGGGAAGGCGAGGGGGAGAGGCGGCGTCTCCGTCTTGCCGGCGCCTTCCAGTCCTCGCGCATCATCGCATCGAATATGTCGTCGAGGACCGCGGCGTAGGGGTTCTCCTCGGCCGACAGGGGAGGGGATGATGACACACCCGGGAGCGCAGGCAGCGTTTGGGGCCTGCCACTGGCGCTCGCCGCGCCTTGTGCGTCCTCCACACGGGAGCGCTTTGCAGCTGGTGGGGGGCGGGCGGAGGTGGGTCGACCAGCCGGGGCAAGAGGACGGGGGGTGGCTTCCAGGGGGGCACAGGGGCGGGGCGGAGGGGGCCGTGAGGGTGGAGAGGGGGAGGTCGCGGTCGCGGGTCCCTCGGTGCCCGGCATCCGTTCTGGTTCCTCTTCGGCAGTCAGGTCCACCAGCGCGGGAGGAGGCACCGGACGGTTTCCTGTAAGGCCGGCGCGCTGTCCTCGTTCCACCGGAGGGGGCGCACCAGTCAGCGTCGTGCCCAGGTCCAAGATGGCGCGCGTGATGCGCATGCGAGCGGCGGGGACATCGTCCTGCGAGTAGTCTAGTGGGAGGTCCTCGGCGATCCTCTCCGCGCCCATGAGCACGAACACCCCGCAGTCCCAGGGGCCGATCTGGCGGGGCGCGTCTGTGCAGGTAGCCCGAGTCCATTCCCGCGCCTCCACCTCCGCGCCGGACTCCACGAGCATCTGGCGCACCACTGCGCACAGGTGACCCAGGCACTCGGGGGTCTCGGCTCCGCAGGGCATTGAGTCAAAGTAGGTGGCAATCCCCGACCGAAGGTCTAGCACCGCGAGTGCCCAGTGGTTCGGAAAGTGGACCGGCATGACGAAGACCTTGCACTTCGCGGCTTCATATCCACGGTCAAACCCACGCCCGCGCGTGGCCACCCGCTGCCGGACAATGGCACAGTCGACCACCCCATCGGTCGTGGGGACCACGTGCCGGTGAAAGAGGGCGTCGAAGAAGTGTACCCGCGGGTGAGAGCCTGGAAGGCCAAGTCCACGATGTTGGAGTACAGCGAGGTAGAGGGAGATCACTTCGTCGTTCAGCCATTCATGTTCCCTCAGGCACAGCAGTTGGGCTCTGGTGAGGTCGAGGTTGGCTGCCGCGCAGCGTGCCCTCGCCACCTCCGTCGGGTCTCGACTTGCCTGCGGGAACAGGGCGCGTGGTTGAGGAGCTATCCTCCCATCGCAGTCTACTGCCTCCGCAGACCCAGGTGCAAAGATACAAGGGACGTCTTGAATAAACAACACCCCAAAATTGCGAGGGCGGGAACACTTACTCTGTTGGGGCGGGGGCACAATCCACTTCACTGGGACTAGGTCAAAAAGGAGAATCCCAGGGGACGACCCTCACCTTAGGCTGCTCTGCCTCCGCCGCGGATGGGTCTTCCCCGCCGCCTTCAACTACTGCTGCTCCGGCTTCTTCAGCTGCCTCTGCTGCGCCGGGTTCCTTGTTCAAGTCAACCGCGGCGGGTTGACCTTGTTGTTGTCTTGTTGATGACCCCCAGTTGGGGCTCTCGCTCTCGGTCGCTTCGCAGGGCGACCTCCGAGCCGCTCAGCAGGAGCCTGAAACACCACACCAAAAAATTAATCTTCCTTTCCGAACAGTCCTGCGCCAACCATAACCATTACCAGACCTATGCAGCCGAGCCTCCAAAAAATACGCAGTTTTCCGATGAACACAAACCGCACCTCTGGCGAGTCACCCTGGTACTCAACGGCAGACTGTCTTAACAACTCTTCGCGAGCGAGTTGGCGACGGGGCGCAGACATTGTCACAATTCTAACGGACGGATAATAACTATGGTGACTAGGTATTTTTTTTTGGTAAATTACCGGTAAGAGTATTACCAGTAATTTACCGGGTATTACCTAGCCCCATTGTTAAATTAAGGCTCTTAACAGTGTGGGTAATGTCGCGTTGGTAATTACTGGTAATGGTATTACCGGTAAATTACCCGGTATTACCACACCCCATATTCGCATTACCGGTAAAGTAGTCACCTTAATAGTAACTCTAATATATAGTTGCGCCTTCAAGATAGAAGCCTTCAACCACTTTTCAACTTTTTATTTGAAATAGCTCCTCCTACCTATTCAGTATTCCTAGTAGTATTCTTATTACTACGGTGCACGCCTACCACCTGCCTGCTTCTATAAATATTTAGGTCACGTTCTATCTCTGACAGCATTCGAAATACGCGCTGTAATTAACCCGATCATAAATACAACTCGAGCCCTTCGTGTTTCCTGATTGGCCTGCGCGTTCACGCGACCTTGCGAGCCATGTCGCTTCGACGTATATAAAACTGAATGCTGCCTCACTTCACGACACTCGTCGGTTTATAAGTATTTTTACTCCCCTCCAGTCCCTCACAAGCGTCCTGATCACTGATCCCAGTGACTTGCTTGCGGTTTCGGTCTCGTGCGTCGTCCTCGTGACCTCTTGAATGAGCCCCGGGGCATTCCGAAGCCGGCTCGATGACCCTGCCAGTCATTTTCTGCCAGTCGGATATAGATCAAGCGAAGGTAAGGAAACATGACCAAAAGTACGCATTAATAACCAAAGGTAACCAGAAGTAAGGGAAAACCTATTCCTAGTGTTGGCCCTTCATCAGCCATATTATATGGGCACCATAGGGGCGTGTCACCGAACGAACCCATGCGTACGGACGACGTGTGGACAGACGTATGGACGATCGGAAATCGCCAGTCCATACGTATGGACGTCGAAATTGGAGTTCGTTGAAACACGCGTGTGGACACATGCATTCGCACGTGTGGATGAGGGTTTAATACCCGCATGGATTAGCGGAATCAGGCGTGTGAATACAGGTGTCGCGTACATACGGTTTATTTACATATATAATACATCATGTATCATCCGCAATCATCTGAATCAGAACTACTACGGGCATCCTCGCTACTACTGTTACCATCGAGTTCACGGAAGAAATCCGCCTTGCGATCCAACACACCTTGTAAGCAATCAGTTCGTCGTCGAATGGCCAAAGGGACATCATTTTCTTTGTACCGGGCAAGCCAAGCCGGCATGAAAGGAACATCCTGAATTACCACTTGATTCTCAATGCTGTTTGCGCAGGTAAATGTTCTTGCTGATGTCGTCCGCAAGCGCAGCCGCCTTTGGGTACCAACGGGCCTTCAACAGAAAGATCTCGTGACTGGGAAGGTCAAGCTTGACGAGCTTCATGATTTCGCCATACCTATCTTCATTGTCATCGTCCGGTATCTCGCCACTAAGAAGTTGGGCTGGAGTTGGCACTCCCGGACTTCGAAAGATGCTCTTGAAATACCGTTGACAACTCTTCAAACCAATGTCGTTGTCGTGCACTCGGAAATCTTCACACCCAATCTTGATGCTAGGATACTCCGTCCACGGGGCGATGCCGGCTAAGGCGAAGGCCTGATCCTCCTCGGTGAAAGGCTGAATCTGCAAAGTTGTTGGGCACCTCCTCCACGTGTATGGTTGTAGAAACACCGGAACCGCATCATTCGTCACCGGCCTTCGACGACCCGCCCGTCGGTTGCGACGATTCCGTTGTCCAGCGTTCATGCATTCGCAAGGTGCACATGGGTGGACTCAATGTTCCGTACGTTGGCATACGGCATCTATACGTTGTCCATACGTCGTCCACACGGCATTCGCACAATTTACAGTCATGCATATAAGGTGGTACCTGTTGAACGTGGCGAGTCTGTCCTCGAACTTGTTGCACAGAGTTTCGTACTCGGGGAACTTGGCACGAAGATAGAATATTTTCCCTGCCATCTGTTGCGATTGACGCCGCGCAAGTGAATTAGTTGTCTTACAAGAAGACTGAAGAAAAACAAACGGACAATAGTGAAAAACCATCCGTACGTACGGACAGGTATTCGACACGTGTGGACGATGTCGTCCGCACGGAAGCCCCTTCGTCCGCGCGCGTGGACAAGAGGTATTGACCAAACGGACAATAGTGAAGTACCGTCCGTGCGTATGGATGGCAATCCACATGTGTGACCAACGCCGTCCACACGTACTGACACAGCATCCACACGCATGGACAGACTAACATGCATGATACATATGATACTTAGAGATGTGCTCACCAGCGGTTGGCCGCACAGTGCTTGATTTTTTGTTGTAAAGATGTTCTGCTTTGCAGGAGGTCGATAATGGGGATCTCGACCACTTCGATCGTTCGATGCATCCGCTTGATGCCCGCAACCATGGAAACCGTTCGCCGCAACTCCAATCCTTTCATCATGCTGGCGACGGGTTGTGAGCGGGTCTTGATGGATAGCTTCAACAACCCGAAATAGTCTTCGAAGACATACATCCAGATTTCCCGTGCATGGCCGTTGTCCTTCAGCTGATCGACAACGTGCACGAGAAGATGCGACATAATCACCAACTCCTGAGGGGAGTTGTTCCGCTCCATCTCATCTCTCAACTTCATGACTCGGCTCTGCAGCTTGTTCATTTCCTGGAATGCAAAATGAGAGGCAACCTTAATCTCGAACCGGAACATGACAGGTGTGAATACTGGCGGAACACCCGGATGGACAACGACTTCATACGTCGTCCGTGTGGCGTCCGTACGGTGTCCACATGTAAACACACGGGTGAATTAGGCTTAATGCACATTTGAATCAATTGAGGGGGCGATTAATTCTCGATCCACCACCGCAAACTCACCGACGAACTTCGCGTATTGTGGACGGAGAACTTGCCCGTTTGCCAGGATGCAATAACGCCCAGTATCCCAGAAGTGAGGGATACCACCAGCTCCGCGGCCTTCATCGTCCGCACCTTGTTTGGGTTCTTGTACTTTTCCTGCAGAAGTTTCTTAGCTATAGGTCCCATATTAGTCGCGAGCTTCAGACCCCGTACCCACTTGATTGCACCGGTCTTTGCGATCGGTGGCAGTCCCCACGGTGATGATTTGTCTGCAAAGAATTTCCATCGTTAGGCATACAGTGGATGGCCCATCATACGTCGTCCGTACGGTGGCCTGCGCCGTCCGTCCGGAAGCAACACGGTGTCCACCCGTATGGTACAGCAGAAACTCGCAAACGACCTACAAGCTTACCTGCCAGTCGCTTCGCAGCAGATCTTCGATCGTTTACATTTCTGGCTGGGGGTGCGATAACCCACGATCGATGGACCTTCATCTTCCGCGCAAAGTTGCGTGTGTTCGATCCCCAACCATCACCAAAAATCACGCAGTGGACGCCGTGAATCAGGTTGTACAAGACGTGCATCAAGTCGAGAAGGTAGTCCCGTACAACGTCAAAATCAGGAAGGATTGACATCGGGCATGGAACCTTCCTTGACCCCGCTCTGCTTCATGAATTCCTCGATGATTTGCTTGCTCACTCGTCCCTCTCTGACCATCTTGGCGTGGAGTTGTTGGGTTTCACGGACTTCGCTGTTGGTGCGAAGAGGGATTGGTTCACCTGCTCAATGCCGGCGGAAAAAATCAACACAGCACGCTTAGACGGCAAATCATGCGTACGGAACACATCGGGTTCCGGCGTCCACGCGTGTGAACGCCGGTATCCACAAGCCCGGACAGGGTGTTCTTTCACACATACTGTAAGCTAAAAAACCACGAGCTGTCCGTGGGGTGTCCACAGAGTGGGCACACATACTCCGTACGTACGGCCGAAGAAGGAAAGGGGACACACGACGGGTACATGCGTTTACCTGGTTGCAGTCCTTGGTGTAGTGAGGAATATATGATTTTCGTTAGGCCAGATTTATATTACTCGGTACCCCGCATCCAGCACTTCAGGCTGTGCTAGGACAACACACGGTGTCATGCGCGGATGACTCAGCAATGTCATACATGCCAGTAGTGTCATACGCGCCTTACAGCATTAGCGCCCGAGACCCCTGTTGAGGAAGAGACCCCCCTTATATGGGAGTACACAGTACTACTGTACTGTGTAATAATGTGTCATGAAGAATACTGGCAGATGATAATGCAGTACAAGCATATGATAGGTTGATGAGACTTGGCCATGCTGACTAGGATTACCTCAGAGAGCTGAGTGAATAAGTAATGGCCAAGGCCAAAGAAACAGTTGAGATTTCTAGAGTAACACAGCCGCATGGCAAAAGTCAAATAATACCTAATTCTTACCTGCAAGTATATGTAGTAAGTCAGGACATAGATCCTAAGAGTGACATAGCTCACTATGACCTTATAAAGCATAATATAGAACCTTGCTTTATATGAGTCCCATCACAAGTAGTTACAGTGTCTGTTATGTGAGGAGGGTTACAGCTGCCTCCCACAAAATGGTATCAGTGTGCTACGCACCACCACCACCACCGCTTCCGCACGTTTTTTCTGATTTACAGTTATAGCTTTTCGGGCGAATTTATGTGTTCTCCTATTCTTCGGGTGGTATTTGAGCTCTCGCACTGCTAGTGCGTTACGGGTACCCCGGGCCTCGCTGGCCAGCAGCTTCGCTTCAGTTCCTTTCGGCTGGTTGGTGCTCGATGCTCAAATAAGTTGTCTTTTATGACCAATCTGGATTGAATTTCTTCTTCAGCGCGTTGCGAAATGATGGCTTACACTGGATTCCCGAAATCGGGCGCTTTTAGGGCCTAAAAGCGCCCAACTGCAAAAATACAGTACGTTTTTCGCTTGCTGGCCTCCGTGGCGCTTTTTGACGTTGTGTCTTATCTTTCAATTGTCAATGGAGGCTTAATTCTTCGTGGCGTCGTGATCTGTGGAGATTAGAGAATTGCGACTTGTTCAGTGTGCAGTGTAACGGCTATTTGAGTCCTTGGCCTCGTTGCGTTATCCGTTCCGCGTTCCATTGGCGTGCGCGACTGCCGAATTCACGTTGCCAATTGTATCGGGAATTGTAATTCTTCCTTGGAGACAGGCTTTGCGGGGTTTGAGAATCTGCTTCTGGCTGCTGGGCATATTTGCGCTCTGACGCACTGGTCAACGCCTCGGCGTTTTTCTTACTCGCTGGCAGCTTTGCGCCGTTAATTCTTCTCGGAGATTGTGCCGATTGGTCAGCGTTTTCCGCGAGATCTTCGTCTACTCTCCACTCTGCGATTGGAATGAGTACGCAGCGTTCTTCTTTGGCTCGTCTGGTTGGAAATTAGCGTGATGAAGCTTCAAGTTGGCGCTATTCACCTGGCGTGCGTGTTCTTCGTCGAGTGTCTTTGCGACTGAGTGGAATTACGCAAATTTATGCTTTGGAATTCGAAAATGTTCTCTGAATTGGCAGATGCAGCTTGCGTTCTTTGCCCTTGCGCTCTACAGCGCTCTGGCGTTCTTAACAGTGGCGAACCCTAAGTGGTATCGCGCTGCAGCGTTGCTTTGACTTCCGCGGGCCGATCGTTGGCCAATTTTGCTCAATTTGTTTTCATCTTGCCTCTTCGAGTTCGCTGGAAAGCTTCGATTGAGATTTGGTAACAGCAGTTGCTTGTTTGCTGTTGGGCTTCTGCGTCTTCGCTCTTCCACTATACGCCTATACGGCGGAAGCGCTGGCAGATTTTTCAGAATCAGATTGCCGCGTTTCTCCACCAACTTTGGCGACTGTTTGCATGTCTTCTTCTCGGTCGCAGCGTGAGTTGCCGCCTTGGCGGAGTGGCGGCCCTGGTGCTGCGGGGGCTTCCCCTGGGCCTTCCAGGCTCTCAAGCTCGGCTCGGCCGTTTGAGCCTGGGGTGCGGGATGAGCTTGCAGCTTTGGAGCCCACTCCTTTCTTTGTTCCGCGTGCTGGGAACGGGCCTGCCGGGGCGCGGCGAGGCAGCGGGGGGGGAGGAGGAGTGCAACGCTCTCTTGAAGAGCAGTACGCGCGTTTCTCAAGCGCGCCAGTGCCTCGAGGAGAACGCGACTCACAAGCGTCGCTGCCCGCCACACCCATGGGCTTTACCAACGAGCCGCGGGACACACCTGGCCAGGTGTCCGCTACCGTCCGCATGTTTGAGCGGTACTCTACACCGCAACAACGCGCTCTTCTGGCTCGCGCTACTCCACGACGTGGCCAACCAGCTTTCGAGGAAACCAACACGGTCGCTATAGCCACCCCATATTCCTTGGAATCACCTCCTCGAAGTGAAGCTGTAGTTGATCAAACACTTGTAGTAGAGCACCGTGCTGCAGAGTTACCCACTGGTAGTGACATGTCGGCGCACAAGCGCGAAGGCGTGCCTCTGGGTAGCGAACGACGCCTGTCTGGCACAAGCGTCAAACTTGCTCGCCAAGCAGTGGCAGTGGACATTTTGGCTCAATACGTCCTACGTAGTTGGTGGAGCACTTGGAAGGCGCGCGTATATAGTGGTAGCACTCTTCCAGTCTTCAAGGCATGGCGCCTACGAGCCCGCCTCGTGCGGACTGCCACTTTCTTTGCAGCATGGCATGAGCAAGTCCAACACGAACGTCAGGAGAACATTATGCGAGCAAACTCGCATTTGTCATTTCTACTCTTGGGCGTCTGGCGAGAGGAAACACGTCGTGTAAAAGAGATCAAACTCGAGATCACGAAGTGCAACGACGCTCTATCCAGGTTCTACGCGGAAAAGTGTGTGAAGGCGTGGAGAGCTATCGTGGATTTCGCGTCCAAGTGCACACGTTTTGCGGTACAACGCAAACAGCACGTGAAGCGCAAAGCCCTTCACGAGTGGGCAGCACTGACGGACGTCCCTGACGTGACTCCAAACCAATGGGCGACTTTACGTAAACATTTGCGCCGCCTGAGTGGCGAGGAGAACGCGATTGCAGCGATCACATGGGAGGCTCACCTCAAGACGAAAGGTGGAGAGCAGCGTGTGATCCCATCGCGTGGGCTGCTCTTATCCCACGTCGCCTCAGCGGGCCATCATTATCATCACCTCACTCGAGCTGTGGTCACAATCATCCCAGCCAACCGACCTGCAAGGCTTGTGAAGTTGGGAGTGGACGTTGAGGACGTGATTAGAACATTGAGGCGTACAACCACCTTGGAGATCCACGTCCCGCAGCAGGGAGTACGAACCGTGCCGGACCGCAACCCCTACGAGGTTTTATCGTCCGAAGATGACCCCACGACGGATGCTGAGGATGATGGACCTATCTATGCGCCACTGCCGTCCCGCTCAAAAGCCCCAGCAGCCCCACGACCTACCCAACGAGAACGTGGAGTCCGCATGCAGGCTTTAATGGAAGTAGCCCACCAGAAGGAGATGGCGAAGCAAGAGCGGAAGCAACGGAAAGCGACCAAGCGCAAGCTCGCTAAGGCTCGACGCCGCAGTGGCGGCGACCATAGCACGTCGTCTGAAGCTTCATACAACTCCAATGAAATGGGAACCACATCATCATCATCGTGTACCATCCACTCCGAGTCACTCTCCTCCGACACCTCGCATGCCTCTTCGTCTAGAAGCTCTCGTAGTAAAGGAGGGCGCCAACGTCGACGCCAAGCTCAAGCAAACCGACATGAGCAGCAACTACGAAAGTTGCGGGAGGAGTCCGAGAAAGTTGTGATGGAAGCTGCAGCCGCTCACCAGCTGCAACTCGCTGCACTTCAAACGACCATGCAGAAGGCTGCGGAGGAATCTGCTCGCGTACAGAAGGAGCTCTTGATGGAAGTGCAGCACGAAGCTCAACAAGCTGCACTTGAGGCCGCGGGCGAGCAAGTAGCACGTCATGACCAACAGCTTCAAGAGCTTCAGCGAGTCGCAGAAGAGCAGCGCCAACAACTTGACCAGGCTGCTCAAGATCAGCGATTACTTGAGCAACAGGTGGTGGAGAGCCGCTCAGTGGTGGAGGCCGCGTTCAAATCTGCTGATGACCGCGTGAGCTTAGAGGAGCACGCTCAGCCGCTCACCACCCCTGTGAGTTGCGCGACTGTGACGAGCGACGCTCCCAAAGCAGAAAGAGAAGCCTTGGTGGTACCCTCGTCAGCCACGACTGTTGACGTACGTGATCAACACAAAGGAGTGACGTTCGACCCTATCGTGCAAGCATCCTCCCCTACGACAAGTGTACGAGACCGGATTACCAAGCTAGACTGGAGGTCCATCAGTGCACCTGCCGTCGTGGCTATTCGTGCACACGTGGAAAAGCACTTGGCGGGCCACGCGGACAAGCTGGAGGCAGAGCGTATGTTCTTTGCCGTCGCAAGAAAGTACCGGGAGCACGATCTAGCGTCAGGGTGCGGACCACCAGTCTCTGAGGCGCCTGCCTCTGAACTCCCTTCGCCACCTCACATGGGCAAGGCCGTGATTCTCAACGTGCACAACGAGGTCGCGTCCAGCACCACCAACATTCCGTGCTCGAGATGCACCCGCACCCCGCAACCTCCTGTAGCTATATGGAGCTGCGAGGTGATGACCCTTCCAACCTTGTCAAAAAGCACCCAACTCGTGCCGTTGTGTATATACTGCACACGGGGAGTTTGGCCTGGCGCGTTCGACCGGTTTCCATCGGTGAACCCGAAACCGCCTCCAGTGCGTAGCGGCGGAGGCGGCGATGACGGAGATGGTGGTGGTGATGATGACGGTGACGACCCGGGAGGACCCGGTGGCCATCAAGGGGGGGGGAATGAGCCGCCTGACGACCCCACCTCTGACGCACCTAGCGAACCCTCGCGGAATCCTGAAGGTGGACGTCGCGGCCATGGCGGGGGCGGAGGCGGTGACGACCCGCCCGACGATGAGACGTCCTACAGCTTCGGTTCGAGCAGGAGGTCCTCGTACAATGATGGCAGGCAGCAAAGGGAGGAGTACACCAGGCACTCATATGCCCTCAAGGCCGCGAAGGACATCATGTCCTTGTACTCAGCACCGTTGGAGGGGTCCACAAACCCCTTCGGCCCGCTGTTGCGATTCGTGGACGAGTTCGACAGGTGCTTAACCCTTCCGGTGGTGCTCCTCGCGATGAACACCCCATGCAACGTGCCCAACGGAGCATTCGAGTTCGGAGAGCCGATTCTCTCGGTGCATATTTTGTTGAAGGAGATCACCCAACACTGCTTCCCTACACCTAGCTCCGAAGGAACGGAGCTGCGAGGGGTTCTCCTGGATGCCGAAGCGGACAAGTCGTTGAACCTTGAGAAGGTCATCGTGCCGCTAGCGAAGCTGGTCGTGCCGCTGAAGAGTGAAATGGCCACCTTGGGCTCGTTCCTACGCCGAGTGCGCCAAACTCAAGGACGCATGGCGACACCGCGCAAGGTGCGCGAGTTTTGGGATGGACTACATCTAGCCCATCGCGTGGTGACCATGTTGGCGACACACGAGCTTACCACTCCGGTTCCGGAATCCGACCTTCTGGACGTCTTCCTCTCGGGCTTATCCGCGGAGGTACGAAAGGAGGCGTTCGAGATTGCAGAGCGGAAGGGGACCCCCTTGATCCTCCTCGACCGCGCCCTTCCAGCCAGTCGACGCCTAGCGCTTGAATACGCCATTGAGGCGGAGTTGCATTTGAGCAACGCGACGAGTAGGAGAGCACCAGTGCAGCTACTGGCAGCAGTGGAGGTCTCGGAGGAGCTTCTAGCTCTAGCCGAAGATCGTCCCGCGGGTGCAACTCCTACTGGGCAACGTTTGGGCTCCCCGGAGTACACTGGCTGTAGGTTGTGCCAAAGCAAAGAGCACTATGCTCGAGAGTGCCCACAGGCTGCTCTTCGTAAGAAGGAGTGGGCCAAAGCACTTCTGGCTGAAACCTTGGACATGATCACGCACGAAGTGGAAACGGATGAATACTGCGACGTGCTCAACGCGGTGTTGCCAAAGGAACTAATGGATTTTGCCGCGGAGGACTCCCGCCCTCGAGCTCGGAGTACCCTCCAAGTCCTAATGAGCTCGGGCTGTGGGATCCCACATCCCCGCGATGAGCCCCCCTCCTACCTCTCGGAGCAACAGTTGCGGGAAAAGTGGAGAAGAGCCCGTCGACGTCAAAGGCGAAGCGCTCCTTGCACAGGATACCTAGACTCCGATGAGCTCAACATGCTACCCTCGCGGGCGATGACCAGCCTTTCTCCCGCGCCGGAGCGTCAAGTGGTCGAAGCTCGTCTTCACAAGGAAGCCAAGTCTCCAGTGTGTACGAGCGAGGACCTCTCAGACGACTCCCAGCACGTTGGGAAACAGCACCGACGTACCCTAAAGGTGACCGAGAGCTACCGCGTGCACTTGGAGCCAACGGGCCAACCATTGCAAGGTTGGCAATTTCGAGCCGTCCGAGGGCAAGGGACGAGCGCTCTACGCTCCAAGGTGGGCACACGGGGCTTGAGGTCCTCCATCAAGGCTCTGGAAACGGACCTTGCACCGCCCCGTACACCTCCGCGGAGCACGAGCCCACCGCTTTGGAGAGCCGGGCATCGACGCAGCCGAGGACCCACGCGGTCACCAACGCACAGCGCGGTTACCACCAATAAGCGAGAAGCTCGAGCTCGATCACCCTTACCCGCAGCCCTTAGCAAACTTAAAAGGCTGCAAGAATACCGACGACGACGTCAAGACATCCAGCTTGGGCGTCGACCTCGTACGCCCTCACCTAACAACAACACGACTGCCGAGGCAACCTCAACCACACGGAGTGACCGCCCCCGACCATGGTTGTCACCGACCCATGCAGCTCGAGCTGAAGGAGCTCCAAGGAGGAGGTGGCTCAGTGGGCTGGAGAAGGTTCGCCAACGGGAGAAGCTTAAGCGGGATTACGCCAGTGGCCTCCCATATTTGGAGCGGGACTCTCCTATAGACGAAGAGCTACTGCACATCTTAGCCAAGGAACAAGCGCAAGAGGAAGTAGAAGACGGACTCCTCCAGTACGCAAGTGACTTGGCGACGAATGACATGGCGCGAGCGGCGAAGGACAAGGTCATCCAAGTGGCCTTGTACCCACCTGATTACCCACCCAGGGATCTGGTGCAGACAGCCACCGCTCAAGGGCTCTTGGCCGATGCAGGCACCTACGAGTTACCATGGGACTCTGACATGGACGACCCTCTTGATCTAGGCGACCTTCATGCCAAGGACGACCCCATCGAGTGCCAGCTCAACAGCATCACCGACAGTGGGGACATGAGCCCTGGTTGGAGTGATCTCTTGGCGGCTGTATCAACATCGCGAGCACCACCTCGACAGATCAACAATTCCAAGGCCCCCACCTTGTTGTTGTTCTGGGCGTACGTGAACGGTCGTCGTGTAAAGGTGCTGGTGGACACTGGGTGCTCCACCAACATTATCTCGGATAAGACTGTACGCAGCATTCCATCCTTGACGCCTCGACCTCACGAAAACCCCATGCGAGTGCGAGTAGCCGACGGCGCGTCGTACGATGTCAACACGTGCGTCCGCCCTCGACTGCAAGCGGAGACCACCAAGGGGTTGTACGTCAAGCAATTGGAGCTCAGAGTGATGCCCATTGATCTTTGCGTGGATATCATCCTTGGAGGACCTTGGCTAGCCTCCCACTCCCCAGTCACCCTGGATTACTCCCGATGGGGTTCCATCCGGTTTGGTTCTGGAAGCAAGAGAGTGGTCATTACAGGCTGCTCGCCGGGAACGCCAGACCCCTCAAGACCCAAGGATAAGGCCATGGCGTTGGTACAAGGAGTCTTGCTGGACCCCAAAAGGGTACGCAAGGACCTTCGAGCCCTCCAATCTAAGGATGAGTGTGCCTTCGTGGTGTACCTGGCGCCCGACGGCACCTTCGGGGCGGTCGCCTGTAACGAAGATGCCGACGCCGAGACCAACACCAAGCCCAAGGACGCTTCGTCCGAGCATCGCGTCACGTCTAGCTCTGAGCAGCAAGACGCCCAAGTCGCGAGCGCCATGGACTCCTCCCAAGTGGATCTGGGTGAAACGGACGCGCCTGCGCTGATGTCCGCGTCAGACACCGACTCCGAAGCCGAGGACGCTCTACTCCTCCGGGAATCTGTGCGGCCCAGCCCAGGCACCAGTGACGAGGACCACTTGGATAAGGTTTACGCAACAGTGGAGTCCACCCGCCCACAAAACTTTGACGTGGTCGCTCTGGAGGGTGCTGTTGGTCCCCCTGCGGACCACGCGCCATCCAACAACCTACATCTCGGGTTCTTCCAGAGCAAGCGGGAAGCTTTGGGAGCATTCGCTCTATTACCTGAGCACGTACGTGCCCAAGCAATCGACGACCATGCGCAAGGGAAACCACCCACCTGGCATGCCGAAGCCGCAGCCGCGCTGGAGCAGGGAAGGCGCTTACTCCGCGAACGTCGGCCGCGGCGCAAGCGTGTGCGCTGGAGCGACGAGAAGCCCCATACGAAAGGTTTATCTCAAGAGCAGGCCGCTCCAGTGGCTGAGGAATCACCGTCACCGCCGCCCAAGCCCCACGCCATGAAAGAGGAGGAGCCGGACGAGATTGACGAGACAGTGTCCCCAGAGATATGGCAACAGCTGCGCGACCTTGAGGAGGAGTTCAAGGACGTCATATGTACGGAGCTGCCTGACTCCGTCCAAAGCCGCGACTACAAGAACAACATTCGCTTGCGATCCGACTGGAGTGGACAACCGCTACACCGGCGTAACTACAAGTTGTCGCAAGAGGAGCTTCGGCAACTTCGTGCACAACTTGACGAGCTGTTGGCCAAGGGGTACATCCGTCCATCGGCGTCTCCCTGGGGCTGTCCGGTACTTATGGTGCCGAAGCCGAGCAACCCTAAGGAGTTGCGCCTGGTTATCGACTACAGGTCGATAAATGAGATCACGGTCAAGGACAAGTACCCTCTTCCTGACGTACAAACCCTCCTCGATGACCTACAAGGAGCAACCGTCTTCTCCACTGCAGACGCCTTGTGGGGGTTCTGGCAAGTTCCCATGGAACAGGAGGACATCGAGAAGACAGCCATGACCACCCACTTTGGAGCTTATGAGTGGCTGGTCATGCCTATGGGACTGAGCAACTCACCGAGCACGTGGCAAAGAATGATGACGCAGTACCTCGGACACCTACCCTTCTGCAGAGTGTTCGTGGACGACATCATGATTTTCAGTGACACACCTGAGCAGCATGTCGGCCATGTATGGCTATTACCCTTCGGGTGGCTTAAGCCACCCTAACAGCGATTTAGGGTGGCGTAAGCCACCTTAACGTTTTCAATTATTACGGGAGCTGTCGGTACCGGAAGCTAGATTTTTTTAGCTCAAAATGACGGCGACATTGTCTTCTTTTAGACAATATGTGCACTATTAGGCGAGCCCAAGGTCCCGGTGACCAATTTTAGGAAGTATCCAAGAGGGTGTAACATTTAGTAAAATTTGAGCGATTTCCCCGGGTTTTTGTATACCCATGCTACTTCAACCGAGATTTTGAGGGTCAAGATGACCTCGGATGAAACTTTTGGCAAGACACTGCAGAAAGAGCAGCTCGAGATCTTGACAACATGGGTCTCCAAATTTTGAACGCGTCTTCAAGGAAGCCCCCGGTGAGCTAATTAGCTTAAGGTGGCTTAAGCCATCTTAAGGAAAATTGGGAAATACCCACCCTACTTCAACCGGGATTTTGAGGGTCAAGATGAGCTCAGATCAAACTTTTGATAAGACACTGCAGAAAGAGCAGCTCAAGATCTTGACGACATAGGTCTCCAAATTTTGAAAGCACCGCCGAAGAAACCCCCATGAGCCCTTTAAGTTAAGGTGGCTTAAGCCACCTTAAGCTGCGGGTAATAGGCATGTACGTGCCGTACTAGCCGCCTGTCGCCAACACAAAGTATACCTCAAGCGAAGCAAGTTGAAGTTGTGCATGCGAGCAGTACGCTTCCTTGGCCATGTGTGCAGTAAGGAAGGTTGTCGTCCCCAACGCGACAAAGTGGCCTCGGTTCGCGACTGGCCAGAGCTCGAGACTGTCACCCACGTGCGCCAATTCCTTGGAATGTGTGGCTTTTACCGGCGGTACATCCAGTCCTTCGCCCACATTGCCCACCCTCTTACTCGCCTCACGAAGATGGGAGTGCCGTGGACTTGGGGCAAGGAGGAGAAAGAAGCCTTCCAACGATTGAAATCAGCATTGATTTCGGCGCCAATCCTTGCCCTACCGGACCAGCGCTCAGCAGCCGATGGATCTCGCCCATTTTGCGTGCAGACCGACGCCAGTGCGGTCGCGCTAGGAGGCGTGCTGATGCAAGACCTGGGGCGAGGTCTTCAACCGCTGGCTTTCGAGAGCAGGCAATTCTCCTCAGCCGAGCAAAACTACCACGCTGGGGAGCGGGAGCTGTGCGCCATCCACCACTGCACCACGGTGACGTGGAGGCATTACCTTATATTCACCGACTTCAAACTCATGGGTGACCACAAACCCTTGCAGTGGCTCTTCGCGCCGGCTCGGGAGCTGAGTCGACGCCAGGCACGCTGGTATGAGGACTTGGTGGAAGTGGGCGTGCACCAAATGGAGCACGTACCTGGCCGATGCCTAGTGGTTCCGGACGCCCAATCCAGACGACCAGACTACAAGCAGTCATCCGCCAGGGAGGGGCTCAAGGAGAAGGGCGTGGTCGACCGGGATACAGACGAGCCTCGTCAGAGTGTGCCAAGGGAGCCAGCTGAGAGCTCGACCCCCGCCGATCCCACCTCAGTATTCGGTGCAATCGACGAGGATGACACCGACGATGAGCCGTCCGAGGAGCCCGCTAAAGTCAAGATCCGTGAAGACCCCACCTCGGTGCTCGACACCACGTTTGATTACTCCGACTCTGAAGACGAGTCTGTACCCCCGGTCAGCCCTCCGTTGGTCGTCGGGGAGCTCACTCATCTGAATGGGCTCACCTGGGTGGAAACCCCCGACCTGTGGGAAGACGCAGCTGAGACGTTGCACACCGCGGAGCGCGCCTTGCATGAAGCCACCCTTGCTGGCGTCACTACTCGCTCTCGCTCGCAACCGGAGCAAGCCCCCTCGCCAACCCCCTCAACTCCTCCTAGTCCTTCCCCTCCCAGCAAACAAAGTTCCCCTCCCGCGTCAAGCTCCCACTACGATAACGTGGTAGACCGGCAGGACTGGAAACTGGTAAAGGAGAAGTTCGAAGAGATCTCAGCGCAGTACGGCCCGTTCGACGTGGACGCGTGTTGTGACTCCATGGGCGTCAACCGCCAAGTGGACACCTATTGGACGGAGTGCCTCAAGCAGCAATGGCGGGGAAAGCACGTCTGGTGCAACCCCCCCTACACCAAGGATAGCAACCTCATTGAGAGGATCCTACGCCACTTCATGGCCGAGTGGCGCGCCGACCCAGAGAACACGTCGGCGATGTTCCTACTGCCGGACTATGACGCGTCCTGGCGCACCCTTATCCAGCCCAAGTACGGCCTGCACGTGGTCAAGGTGTTCGACCTCAAGGATGCCAAGGGTCACCCTACATGCTTGTTTGAGTCACCAGATGGAGGCCGACCAGCGTTGCGGTGGCCCGTGCTGCTGGTGTGGGCGCCAGCGGCCAGCCGGACTCGGCCTCGAACAACGAATGCCCGTGCGCCTGCAGCTCAAGGTGCAAGCGAGCCTATGGTTACGACGGGGCCAGCAGCCAAGGCGCGCGCATCCAAAGGACCACTGAAGGCATGCCAGTTCGTAAAAGCACTACGCGCGGAGTACGAGCGTAGCCCTTACCTCACGATGTTAAAGGAAGAGCTTTTAGCCGCCCCGCACCAGCGCACGGACACCTTCCGCATGGTTGACGACATGATCTGGCGCATCGCGGAGGGACGCTACCAGCTGGTGTTGTCGTCCGACTCTCCCCTTCGAGAGATAGTCATGCGTGAAGCGCACGAGTCTCCCGCGGCGGGGCACACCGGGCGAGATAAGACTCTTGCTCGGATTGTGCGGCGGTTCTGGTGGCCCCGCATGAACAAGGACGTCACCGACTGGGCCCGCTCGTGCTTGATATGCCAGCAGACCCGCCCGAGGAACAGCTATCCGGATGGGCAGCTGAACCCCCTCCAAGTCCCGGTCAGGCTGTGGCAGGTGGTCAGCATTGACTTCGTTACTGGACTACCACGCACGGAGCGGGGCTACGACGCCTTCGCCACGTTCACGGACAAGTTGTCCAAGATGGTGCACGTGGTCCCCATGCTGTACTCCGACAGCTCGGCTGAGCAAGTGGCGCGAATGTACTTCGACCATGTTTGGCGGCTGCACGGTGCTCCTATGAAGATCATTTGTGACAGGGACTCTCGCTTCCGTGACGCCTTTCACATGGAATTGCATCGCCTTATGGGGGTGCAGGTGGCCTCCACTACGCCGTACCATCCACAAGGAGACGGCCAAGCGGAGCACACAAACCATACGTTGGAGCGCATGTTGCGCGCCTACGTTGACGCAAACCAGACAGACTGGGATTTATGGTGCACCCCGGTGGAGTACGCCATTAACGACTCCAGGTCCGCAGTTACTGGATTCACACCCTTCGAGCTTTGCTATGGGCATGCCCCGGCGTCGCAGCTCGACTTCTTCGTAGAAGCTGCATTGGCCTCTCGTAGGGGCCGTGCCAAGGGGGGGAGAGGGGACGTCGTGAAGAAAGGCACGGCCCACGAGACCGCCCGGCAGTTTGTTCAGCAGCTGCAGACTGCTCGCGATAGGTTGCTGGTAGCTCAGCAGCAGCAAGTGGCCCAGTATGACGCTCGTCATCGTGCTCGCCGGTACGCAATAGGTGACATGGTGTGGGTGGACGCCACGCATCTCACCCAGCCCGGGGATAGGGGCCTACACAAGAAGTTGCTGAAGAAGCGCCTGGGCCCGATGGAGGTACTGGAGGCCTTCCACAGCGATCGGCAGATGGAGCTCGCCCCCGAGGACCGAGGGGCCCCCGCGGCTTACCGTCTGAAGCTACCACCACAGTGGAAGGTGCACGACGTCTTCACCGTGGATAGACTCACCCCAGTGGAGTCGGGCCATGGCAAGTTCGCGGACAGGAGTGCGGAGATTCCGCCTCCCCCTGTGGACGTAAGCGGTCGTAAGGAGATGGCGGTGGAGTGCATTGAGAGGTCACGCACGAGGAGACGTAGCGGGCGGACATGGACGGAGTACATGGTCAAATGGGTAGGTATGCCACGCTCCGAGAATGAATGGAAAACTCGCGAGGACCTCGAGTTCGATGGAGTTGGCCGAAAAGGGATACCTAACCGCGCTCTACAGGAGTTCGAAAAGGTCGAGGCCAAGAGGCAAGAACGTGAAAAGAGCAGAGTCACCCGCAAACGCGAGGAGTCAGCAGGGGCGATATGGATGACGGACCCTGAGGAGTTACAGGCGGACGGAATGGCGTGGATCCCGGAAGAACGAGCCGACGACGAGGTGGGCACATTCGCGACGGTGTCACCCACTAGTTTCATGCCATCCCAAGGACCTGGTCGAGGAGCAGCACGCCTACAGCCGTCTCGACGCCCAATACGGATCTTGGTGTTGTTTTGTGGCACGGGCTCTGTCGAACGACAGTTCAGCAAGCAGTTTCCTGGGTGTGAGGTAGTCTCGGTGGACATCCAGAACCGATGGAAGCCCACCCACTGCGAAAACATCCTGCACTGGGACTATCGGCAGTTCTCGCCCAAGCACTTTGACGTCATTTGGGCGAGCCCTCCATGCACGGAGTACAGCCAAGCCAAAACGGTAGGGGTACGAAACCTGCGTGGTGCTGACAGGCAAGTGCGGAGAACGCTGGAGATCATCAAGTACCTCCAGCCGAGCTTCTACTTCATCGAGAACCCGCGTGGCCGAGCTCCTCATGGGTTACACACTCGCCGATGCATGCAAGGGTTGCCACTTCCGCATCTGGCTACATATTGCAAGTATGGTATGCCCTACAAGAAACCCACCCACTTCTGGACCAACGCGCCTATCACCACCTTGAGGTCCTGCGACCCTGAAAACCCCTGCGACTTCAAACGCCGTTATGGGCGACACGAGAAGATGGCGCAGAGCGGCTCCACCTGCAGAGAGTCGGGCGACCCCAGGCCAGGCATGGGAGCTGGATGGCACGTGTATGGCATCCCCGCGGCCTTGCTTAAACAGTTATTCAGCTCTCTACCGGTGGAACAACCCGTGGGGTCAATCGCAGCGGTATGTGAATACCTAGCGGAAATACTCTGGAGAGATGAAAATGAGACAGAGCTCAACGATGAGAGAGTCTGCGCTAATCTGGAAGAAGCTGACGAGGAGCCTGTGACCTTGATGCCGGAGTACAACCCTACGCCGCCACCAGTGATGTCCGACGACAGCGAGTGGGACACCATGGGTTCCGAATCAGCCTAACGACTGTGCATCTAAGCACAAGCGAGGACGCTTCCCACCTGAAGGGGGGGGGAGTTGTGCTAGGACAACACACGGTGTCATGCGCGGATGACTCAGCAATGTCATACATGCCAGTAGTGTCATACGCGCCTTACAGCATTAGCGCCCGAGACCCCTGTTGAGGAAGAGACCCCCCTTATATGGGAGTACACAGTACTACTGTACTGTGTAATAATGTGTCATGAAGAATACTGGCAGATGATAATGCAGTACAAGCATATGATAGGTTGATGAGACTTGGCCATGCTGACTAGGATTACCTCAGAGAGCTGAGTGAATAAGTAATGGCCAAGGCCAAAGAAACAGTTGAGATTTCTAGAGTAACACAGCCGCATGGCAAAAGTCAAATAATACCTAATTCTTACCTGCAAGTATATGTAGTAAGTCAGGACATAGATCCTAAGAGTGACATAGCTCACTATGACCTTATAAAGCATAATATAGAACCTTGCTTTATATGAGTCCCATCACAAGTAGTTACAGTGTCTGTTATGTGAGGAGGGTTACAGCTGCCTCCCACACAGGCAACCTAAGTACGAATTAGCTCCGAATCGTCTCGCCGCGTCGCTCAAGCCAACGTAGTCTTCGAGCATTTTGTACAGCACGAGCTTGAACGTGAAAACCGTGTTGGTAATCACATCGAAAATGCGTACGCCGTTAGTCAGCCTGTTATGCTGTTAACCTCGAAGGTGGACGTGTCGTAGAACTTGCTGCTGACTTTCCGCGGTGTTCCATCCCAGATTCCCCAAGTCATCACGTATTCTCGTTTGCAGCGAAGTTCTCCCGGGAAGTTGACAATCGTAAAACACAGCGGGGTCACCGTGCGAATGCCGTCGTTGAAGGATTGGACGCCATCTGCACACGCCATAATGGCAATGGTCCTCGGGTCTTTAAAGATGCCCCACTTGTTGCGAACGAAGTTGAGAAATCCTGGCGAGTCTGCACGAGCATTGTTGGGAAACGAGACGTAAGAATTCCGCACATGCACTGTCCACACGGGTGGATAACTACGGGTAGCACGACCATTTTGTAGCTACCCCCCGGACATTTGTAGCTTCCGGGTTTTGTAGCTAGACTACAAAATGATCGCCGTATGCATAGCTACAAAATGGCGAGCGGTTTGCCATTTTGTAGCTAGCTACAAAACTATCTGAAATGTTATTTCAAGCGAGCAGAAACACGTGGGAATAGTACAGCGCGTATACACATAAAAATCTTTATGTAAACAAAAACGAATAGTAACCGAAAACAAATTCATTGCTTTGCTGCGGAAGACATTCGTAGAAATCATTCGCGGGCAGAAAATAGCATTGCAGAAACCAATCGAATTACGGGATCAAGCAAGCAAGATAGAACAGAAACATGTACTAAAATATCACCGCAAATATGCACATACAATTGTGAATCATTAATACAAACCGAACTACAACACGAGTTGTCACAGCACAAATGCTTCGATTATTTATAAACAAAATTTCAGTCATATGTACATGGCTGAAAGCTAAAACTCTAGATTCAGCAGAATCTTTGACAGTAGCGATGTCGCCATAACAGATGTGTAAAATACCTGCACGCAAAAAGTTGGAACATCAGTTTGGAACTGCAGGTAAAAACAAACAAAGAACAAAACAGGCTAAGAAAGACATCACGCAATCGACATCCCTGCAACATCACACCAGAAGAAAGTCAGTCAGAGCGGTGGGATTCGAACCCACACTGCACAGTTTGTGCAGCTATCGCCCGCGTGTCTGCTACTCAAGTTCTGATACCGGCAGCAACGTTGCTGGCGGAATCAGAAATGGCAGAGCCATAAAGAAAACCTGCAGAAAGTACAAAGCGCTGCTCGAGGCAGGGGTTAGAAATTCCTTCGAAACCGTCGGGCTGTATTACAGCGCGACGGCATCCAGACACTTCTCGACCTGCAGGACATCAGAGTGCCGCCAGCAACTGCGAAGTTGCTGGCGGCATTGCACACTAACGAAAAATCGGAACGCAACCTGCAAACAACGAAGCGCTTCTCAGCAAGGGTATTAGGAATTGAAACCACCGGCGGGCTGCAAAGATTCCCGCCCGTCTCCAAGCACCCCTGCTTTCAATCAAAAGAATCGATTCGGCTGCTGGCGGGATGCAGCTGATGCGAGGTCAGCGCAAGATGCGTGGGCCCTGCGTCAGGTTCCACCCGCACAGTATAGTCGGCCCTGAGAACAAGCAGCAAGAAGTGATACAAATTAAAAAGGTTGTGATGTATGCATACAAACAATACAGAGCTCAGGGGGCAGGAGAAGGGGGCGCCGCAAAATGAAGTCTTCAAGAATGGATTAGGTCGCGGAAACCAAGATAGCAAATATCTGATAGCGAGAATCTGCTAATTGCAATTACCGATCCAACGGTCAGTCAGTCGGTCGGCCAGTCGATTGGTCGATCTGGCGGTCGATCGGTCGAAATACAGTCGATGTAAGAAGTACAAATGTGAGAAAGTGACGGTCGACGAAGATCTTGAAACGACAGAATCTGCTTTCTGAAAATGCTGAGATCGGTTTCCTGTCTGACATGGACTCGCCCCGTACCGCAGGATGCGTTGGGGAGTACGGTTACAAAAATCTGAGGGCGGTGTCGTGTGGTGATGCATCCGCGCGCACTGGAACACGGAATTGATGATCGGTCGATTCAATCGAATCTAACAGCGCCCTGCGGCGGGGGGTACAGAAAATCCAACGGTATCATATGAGTGTATAAATGCAACCTCATAGTGAGAGCGCGGTCCGACGTTTCAATATAAATTATCATGAAGCGTGAGAAGCGTAAAATATCTTATCGAAAACTGCTAGATGTGACAAGCGATCGAACGGTCAGTCAGTCAATCGCTCGGTCGATGTTTCGATCCGGCGGTCCGAACGGTGGACAGACAGTTGAGGTAAAGAGTGAATGTGTTGCTCGACGAAAACTTTTGTAAACGATAGAATCTGTTTTCCTGAAAATTGAAAAATCTGCAATCTATCTCACCTGGACTGCCACCGAACCGCAGGATGCGTTGGGTGGTGTAGCTACAAAAGTCTGAGGGCGTTGTGTGGTGGTGCAGCCTTGTGCAGGCTGGAACGCTTGGTTTTGAGTGAGGATGGTGGAAGATTTCTTCAGAGGTTTCCCGATTCTCCTATAAGGGAACGAAGGAAATCCGGGAATTTTCAGAGGATTTTTTGGCCAGTTCTAAAAGAGCTACAAAATGCATCGAAGCTACAAAATGTCAGGGGGGTAGGTACAAAATGGAGATGCTAGCATACCTACGTGCACACACGCGGACGACGTACGAACAAACCGTCCATACGGTGTTCACAGTCATGGGCGGGTTTGCACGAGCCCTGGGAAATGGGGCCTAAGAATTCCGCAATTAAACTGTTCACACGGGTGGGTAACATGGTCCGTGCGTGCGGACGGCGTACGACCAAGCCACCCATACGGTTTTCACAGTCATGGGCGAGTTTGCACGAGCAGTGGGAAATGAACCATAGAATTCCGCACTTGCCGTGTCCACACGGGTGGACAACGTCAGGCGCACGCACGGGCGACGTACAGCTCGTACGTCCATGCGGTGTACACAGTCACGGATAGCCACTTCGGAGTAAACTCACCGAGTATACCTTGTACCTCCGATCGGGGGTCTTTGTTCAACATGCCTTCTTTCCACCACGTACGCGCTAGCATGGCTAGCTCCGGCGTCAGGAAGAATACGGCGAACTGCGTTTCGAGCGGCCACCATCGAAAAATACAGCGAGCTCGACCCGGAATGTATAATACCCCCTTCACCGTCGTTCCGTCCTCGTATCTCGGTTCCAGGCATTTCGGACATTTGTCGCGGTTGGCGTGCTCGTCCTGAAAGAATTCGGAGCACTCGGGATAAACGTCCACTTCGTTGTATCCCTTGAACATCTCCTTCCACTTCTGCAATACTTGTGCATAGGTAGATGGAACCGCTGCGATGTGAGTATGTGCACTATCGGCTTTGTCGATGTAGTGGATACGCAGAATGTTCAAAATCGCATCGAAGTAGGCCTGCGAGCTTTTGTGGTGGTTGCGGGAGACGATAATATCCAACACGAAATTGTTCGCCACAACGTCCGCGGACGCTTGGACACTTTCTCCCGGTGGCACTCTTCTGCGTGGTAGGGCCGCCTGGACCTCTACCAAGAGACCACCGACGAGGCAGCATCCGTTTGACGGTCGGGCGGCATTGAAACTCCCGCGCTACCCGGTCGAGGGGGTGCCAGACCCGGACAGCGAGCGTTTTTGGACAAAACTCCGCTCCGCCATCATCGATGAGAAGACCGATCCTGCCCCAACAAAGTTATACGTGTGCGCAGGTTGATGGAGAAACAATTCCACACCCACCCCGAGTACGGCGACAAGGAACGGGTGCGGGACCTCTGGCACGTACTGGAGTCCTCTGCGGCTGCATGTGCCATGTCACGTCACCCCTGTGTACGGTAGTCAGCCCGAATCTGTCAAATCCCACAAGTTGCAAGTGTCAAAAAGGTCATGCAAAAGCTGCAAAAGCTTAGATCCTGGCCAGTGTCGTTGTGACTTAGTGATGTATGCTCCGTCACATGCATGCACATAAACGTCAGTGTATAAATCAGTGCTTTCGGTGCTGTCAGCAATCAAGGGCTCGACCGGGAATCCGAAATATGGGCATGGATGCGGGTCATCGACGCATTCAATAGGATCTGAGTCGCCGTGACACTGGCCGGGATCTAAGCTTTTTTTTCACCTTTTTCAAGCCCTTTTTTACACTTGCAACTTGTGGGATTCGACAGATTCGGGCCGACTACGACTACTGCGTATTACTGTAGCCAACGTCATTGCTGTGTGTGTGCAGAACCACCAACACGTCTAGCTTTTACCTCTAATAAAGGTGTACGTGACGGAAGATGAATCACCGAGTCGCGACGACACTGACCGGGATCTAAGTTTTTGCAGTTTTTACAGCTTTTCAAGCCCTTTTTACGCAACTTGTGGGATTTTACAGATTCGGGCTGACTAGCCAAAACGAATTGCCTCAATCGGCAGCGGTAGCAGCAAAACTCAAATCGCAACGGGCGACGATGACATAGTATAGATCGAACGATCGCCATCAAGCGAAATTACTGCGTTGACACTGCAATTGCGTCTATGTGCCGCGACGCTAACCTAACGTTATGGCATGGCAGGCGCGATGTTGACACGTTGATTGCGTACGCGCTTGCAGCACGATGCGGGGAAGGTACCGACGATCGTGTAGACATCATGCTGTAATAACGAATGATACGCTGATCGAACGATCAGATGACCTTGTAGACATATTATTTTGAGATCGATAGACGCCTAGGTATATTGAAGGTGGTCGCAGATCTCATCAGCACTCAGTCTCAGCACAATCTGAGGAGCATCATTGTGCCGATTCTGCGAGGACCATGTTTCTGCACAATTTTGATCGTTAGATTGCAATGCTGACTATGCGCGGAGACCATGTTTAATGTTTCCGGTTCTGCCATATGGTATGGGCATGATACGAAGCAGTATATATAGGCGCACATAGTGGATGTACATATAGTCATCGCCGGTACTTTTGCTACAGTAAATTATAAGCGCGAACAATTTTTGTAAAGTATACGGGCTGCTCTCATATAAAGGTCACACCATTCGGTAGTTACATGCACTAGCTAGCAAATACATCACGAGGACGAGATTTGCGACCACACCGAACTGCGTGCTCGCTTAATTGTTTTGCCATACATTCATAACGCCTGGGATTATTCCTCGTGCTGGGTCACGATCAGATACCACGCACCGTTTATACTTAATTTGCTTGACATATAGACATGGGAACAAAATCGTCGAAACTAGAAGCTGCATGTTCGTCGCACGGTCCTGGATATGCAACTCCTCTTCAAGCGATGACTGAAGGACCGCGCGAGACATTACTTTATGTTCCTTGCATATGCGTGGGGACAGAGAACGAAGCACGGGCGGACTACTTGGCAACCGTCGATGCAGATCCCAGCTCTGAGATGTATGGGCAAGTTATCCATCGATTGGCAATGCCGCACATTGGTGACGAGCTGCATCATTCCGGATGGAATGCATGCAGCTCCTGCTACAACGATACCGCCCGGACGCGATCCAAACTCATTCTTCCCGCTCTCGGTTCCGGCCGCGTGTATATCGTCGATGTCGGCAAGGACCCGAAAGTTCCGAAGCTGCACAAAGTTATAGAGCACGGTAAGATCAAAACAAAGGTCAATATGGCGTATCCACATACCACACATTGCCTTCCCAATGGAGAGGTGATGATATCGTGCATGGGCGATAGCGAAGGAAACGCGAAAGGCGGATTCCTTCTTCTCGACGAAAAAAATGGCTTCAAAATCAAGCAAGCGTGGAGCGACAAATGTGTGCCGTATGGTTACGATTTCTGGTATCAACCTGAGTTTAACGTGATGATAAGCACTGAATGGGGTGAGCCCAAAACGTTCAAAAAAGGTGCGCTGCCGTAGCCTTCCACAATGCATCGCACGATCCGCGCGCGCATATGCGTGTCGTTCCCCGGCGGTTGCGTATTCGAATAGCACGGCGCCCGCACGCAATCGACATGTGCGCACATAATAATCCACCTCCAACTTCGCGTGAGATCGGAAGTGTAAATCGCGCAATCTAGTATGCATACGAAATCATTATTATTCTGCACCATCGTGACATATTTGTAAGAATAACTTGAGAGTGCAGCAGCAATTAGATATTCACTTCTACAAAGCCACATATTGGCGTTATAAATTGGGCAGTTTCTTCGTTTGAGCAAATTGCCGTTAATATTGGATGAGTTATCGGCAACTTGAGAATAGAAAATAAACGCTGATCGATGCGCTGCATACGGTATATATATATTATGTAAGGAAGGCATGTCCGTAGCTGCATCTGCGTCTGGTTCTGGTTCTGGGCCTGCATCTGCGTCGGTATCGGTATCGGTGTCGGTGTCGGTGTCTATGGATGTGTATGTATGGTCTGCATCTGTGTCCGTGTCTCTGCCTCTGTCTCTGTCTCTGTCTGTCTGTGCCTGTGCCTGTGCCTGTGGGTGTGCATGTGCACGTGCATGATTGTGCATGTGCCCGTGCATGTGCCCGTGCATGTGCCCGTGTCACTCTGGACTATGCGTCCGCGTCCGTGTCCGTGACGTCAGCAGTGTCTGTGTTTGCATCCGCGTCCGTGTCCGTGTCCGTCCGCGTGACCGTGTCTGCGTCCGCGTGCGCGTGTCCTTGACCATGCATACTGTCTATATCTGTGACAACACAACGTGCAGCAACTGTGAGCGACGTGATTTGCTCAACATACGGATGCCTGTATACGTATTATAAGGATTTTCAATGTTTATACAAGCATCTCGACATGCAAAGTCTGAATGCATTTATGAATCATATAATAGCATTACCGTTGAGTGGTAAAGTAATGACAGCGTCGATACTAGATACATATATGTTACGGTACACGCCCGCTGCTGGCATATGCCAGCCAATTTTGGTACAGGCCGGCCTGTAACAGGGATTTTGCATGGTACAGGCCGGTCTGTACCAAGCAAACCTGGTACATGCCGGCCTGTACCAGCGGCGGGCTTGTATCTTAACATATTGTATACACCCTGTCACGGTACTTACGGGCACGCAACGTGAAGCAGGGGCACCCAAAATTGGGCCCTGAAAATCAGGACGGTATCAACCACCGCGGGGGGGTAAAATATATAGAAATTCAACTAAACACAAACATGGAGGGATGATATCCCGTTAATTTCCACAAATGATAGGTGGGCACACCTGTATGTAGACACCCTTGATATAAAATGCTCACAGAGTCCCTAAGCGATCAAGCACACAAATACGCATATATACATATATTCAACCAAAAGAACTGATGTAAACTGAACTATATGTATACTGTTGAAATATATGAAAAACAGTATCTTAACATATATATATATATATATATACGTCACGTTTGTCATGGTCTGGGTGATCCTGGATGCCTCTAATATATGGTGTCATGTCAATACATTTGTATTCGATGTGGTGGTGTTTTTAGAGTGATATAATATATACATATGCAATATATACAAGATACCGTGATGATTATGGGAGAATTTAATTACTAATGAACGCCATAAGGTCCGCCGACAAAATATAGCCTATAAGTATCCTACCCATCACACACAAACACATTTCAACTCCTTGTACAGTAGGGTAAGAGAGTTTTGACCGATCTCACAACAGGTGGCTGGCAGGTGGGCACACGTGTACATGCCCTTCTTAGATCACACGCTTTGGGTCATCGCGCTAAAATAACACCAAGTTTATATGTGTATATATGTCACATGCCACATCAGCATACCGGGCAATATCGGTTTAGAACTTGAGACCCGGAAAGTACGCACACACATTCGTCTTGGATTTAAAACCCATACAAGAAATCAGGATTGCAATGGTTTGCCATATATAGGATGAATGTGGGTGACTTTCAGCCAAAATTGAGAGGTAGGTTTAAGCGTACATGGGATAAAGTAAAGGTGTAAAAATATTCCACATGATAATGAACATATATTATATACTACTAATAAGACACACAACGTGGATCATTTACACGAGGACCGGAATGTGCATTTTTGCACAACATAAAATGCTCATTATGGGACTTTCTAGCTATATAAGCATGCTATAGGGTATTCTGTATACGCCCTGTCACGCCACGTACGGGAACACAACGCGCCAAACAGGAACACATACTGTACTTATTAGGCCCTTGCAAACTTTAGGACAGCGGTATCAGCCACCGCAGGGCAAATATATTCATATCATCAACTCGATATATAGTAGGGCAAGACGACGGCCCGATCGCTTCCAATAGAGTGACACGTGGGCACACCTCGAAGAGCCTTGGAGCTACACTTTTGTGTAGTTGTACTAGGAGTACACCTCGTCCCTGTGCAGATGCTATCGCAGATGCTATATACTGTTTCATTATTACAGTATAGTATTCACTCTGGCTTACCACCATGCATGGTGTGATTTGTACCAAGCAATAGAGGCATCCGATAGTTAAATCATCATTAAATACAAATCTGATCATAACTTGGGACTCTCTGAGAGAGATAAAGAGAGTTATAGTATACACCCTGTCGCGCCTCGCACAGGAACACGACTTGTACATACATAAATAACATATGTTTGTAATGCATGTGTTCGTAACGCAGCATGCATTACCGCGCGTGTATGGATAATCACGTGGTGCATGCTAATATAGTCTGTGTATGCAGCGACCTTCGCTCATACTTACACGTATGTGTGTTTCACGCTGTGAATCGCTTCGTGTGTAGCCTTGTATACCCGCGTCGTGATTATCACGGTCCGATTTACCAATCGGATGCTTCTGTTGCTTGGCACGAATCGCACAATGCGTGGTGGTAAGCCAGAGTGAATACTACAATAAATAACATATTTCTTTGATTGCAGCCTACAGCACCTCATTTGGGCAATGCAATGCTATTATAAGAGCTGCACCTACGATAATAAATTAATTATGCCCTGAAAAACGTCAGGACTGTATCACCACCGGAAGGGGCAATGATGATACTTATGTTATGCCGATGGGGTGCAATGATGATAACAGTAACTTATTTTATGATTATGGGTCACAACAGAGATAACCCGACACGGATGAACAACAGCACCATGTGGGTACATGCCATGTACATGAAATGTTGTGGCGTAATCCAGAGTTGATGTATAATGTACAGGTACATAATGTGTGTATATGTGGTTGTTTTTCTCACAGAAAGAGGCTATTTTTCCTTGACCACATATATATATAGGCAGACTGATCTTACTTAGGATTCTAAGGTGATTTATTTGGCAGTCATAATGAGACACGGCGTCTCTCTGTATGTGTGTGTGTGTGTAACTATGTGTGTGAAAAGCAAGAGTGGTGTCACGCTAACGCGAGGAGGGACTTATTAGGGGCATAGTGACACTTGGCACATAAGCAAGGTAAAAAACATCATGTATTTCATATATACGCACCTGGAATATATCAATATGACAGAATGACACGTTTTCACTGTACTTTAATAATACATACCACTGACGTATGATGCAGTGCGGATCAGATGTCCACCGAAGATCTCAGTGTGTTGCATGCCACATCACCGCATGCAACAATCTTTCCCCAAAGTAGCAAAGCTAACTAAAGCCATCCTTGAGACAAAAAAGAAAAGTTCGCTTAATGTACCAATTTTTTTGCGGGCTTTAAAAAAATTGGCTAAGGAATAATAATCTGTGACACCTATAATTATTATGTGTGGTGGTCTTGGAGTGTTGACTTGTGTACTCTGATATCTGTGTTACCGGTGGTGTAATGCAGGCTTTGATCCTGACCTTGTGGAATCAAAGTTTGGCCACTCCATCCACATCTGGGATTGGGAGAAGAGAGAAGTGCTGCAGACCATTGATATGGGTGACGACGGTCGTATACCCCTCGAAGTGCGCTTTGCACACGACCCACTGGTGCCGAGAGCATTTGTGGGGGCCGCCCTCTCCAGCAACGTCATCATGGTGACCCCAGATGATGCCACCCCTGGGAATTGGAAGCACGAGGTGATCATCCGACAACCGTCTTTGAAGGTAGAGGGCTGGCTGCTGCCAGAAATGCCGCCGTTGATCACAGATATATTGCTGTCATTGGATGATCGATTTCTCTACTTCTCCAATTGGCTCCACGGCGACATCCGGCAGTATGACATTTCGAATCCGTCAGAGCCGCTTCTTGTTGGACAGGTGTGTGCAGCGCGCCACCTCCCAGCCACCACCTCCCTGCACATGCGTTGTTCGAGCTTCATCTGGAGGGAGTGCGTGTGTGACACACACACATATACACAATGATATCGTCCTGACCAATGTTTGCCAGGGCCCATTTTTGTGAGTGCCCCTGTTTTGCGTGTTGTGTTCCTGTGCGCGGCGCGACAGGGTGTACAGTATATATGTACACCCTGGCTTTTGGTCATATTTGTGGAAATGAAGAGTACCACCAGTGTCCCAAGTGCTGGTCAGTGTGCATGCTTTAATATATGATATAATATTGGATTAAGCTTATCAACTACTACTTGTTCTACGACAAGATTCGAGTGCATGACATAAGGTTTGAGGTGTGCCCGCTTTTCACTTATCTTGAGATTGTCAGAGACATAATCAATCCTGCATCTGATCGGAATATTATATAGTTTTCTTCCCTTCGCGGTGGTTGATACCGTCCTGAAGTCTTCCAGGGCCTGCTGTTTTAGCAGGTGCCTCTGTATTACACATTGTGATCTCTTACACACGGTGTGGCAGAGAGTATACAAAAAATATATGTATATATATACAAATCGGGCAGCCCTCCCAGTATTTGACTATTTCTGAGTAAATACTTGCATGCGGCTTGCCAAGACGTTTTCAGAATTGTCTACAAAATTGAATTTGAGATTGTTACGGCTTCACAATGTAGGATTGAGTGACCCGTCTGTATACGGCACACACCGCTCTTTAGGGGTTGATATAAATTGACTTCTTTATGTCTGAGTCTTAACCCCTAAGCTGCGGATGGAATTTTTCAGTTTCACAAAATTCACGTAAACTTGAATAACTTGAGTCTTAAAACTCCATAATTCATTTTGAGCATTTGTACGGAAACGTCTCACTTTGACGTGCAATGTCATCGAATTGATAGTCGCTGCAACAAAATAGTGAGAGAGTTATTTGTTACTGAAAAAATGAAAGGCGCAATGTGCCAATCGACTACTTTGTCCGAGATTCATTCCCTGTAAATGATGTCCACAGCAACTTTTTAATGAGCCATGTCGAGTACTGAACATATGTGTAGGGTTAGGGTTGTATTCATGTATCGCTAGGGTTGATACAAGATGCTTGATTTTTTGACACTTTAGAAGGGACCCGATATCCTAATTCATTTTATGATCGGTGCAAATTAGCAATTTCTAAGCATGTCAAAGGATGCGCTTGAGCGAGATGTTTTCAAAACTGTATTCAAAAAGTAAAACAGAGGTCATATTACTCCAGAAATCACAATTGAAGGTTTGTTGCGATATCGCAACACATAACAGCTTAGGGCTTAAGAAAGTTGTTGCTTGTGATGGAAACTTCCATCAGGTTCGGCGCCCTCGCTCCGCAGCTGAGCGGTATCCCCGCCCGCGGTGGCGCGCTGTGTCACCACAAGGCAGCAGTGCTGCATTTCTAGATTCTGTGTTCAATGATTGTGTGCATAATCATTTCAGTGTGCTGGATGCTGCTGCGGGGGTTTGCCAGGTCTGGTTGGGAGGCAGCATCCGTGAGGGCGGCCCCGTGAAGGTGCTAGCAGGGCTGGATGGGCCGGGCTTCGATGGGAGGCAACCGGACATTCCATCAGTGCAAGGCCACCACCTCCACGGCGGTCCCCAGATGATCCAGCTCAGTCTCGACGGCAAGCGACTTTATGTGTCCAACAGCTTATACTCACCGTGGGACAAACAGTTTTATCCGGAGATGGCTAAGCACGGCTCATATATTCTGCAGGTGGGATCCCGCAGTATGTGAACGATGATGACTGGCGGGATGACTGATTCTCACACTCATCCAGCGCTACACTGTTTATTATATAGATAATAGTATGATACGTCATACCAACTTTCTGTCGGGTTTGTCCTTTATTAGATAATTTAGTATGATAATTAGCCATTACATGCGTGGTGGTAAGCCAGAGGGAATACTATAATCAGCCATGATATCTTTCGGGTTGCTTTGCTCGTTAACACAGGTGGACGTAAACACTGACACCGGCGGCTTGCAGCTGAACCCAGCATTCTATGTCGATTTTGGAGCTGAACCCGGTGGCCCTGTTCTTGCGCACGAAATTAGATACCCAGGAGGAGACTGCACCAGTGACATTTGGGTTTCTGAAACGAAATGCTCTGCTGCAACCGAGTAATTGCCACACGATAATATGCACAGGTGCAGCTGACGAAGCTGAAGCTGCAGCTTGAGGTTCATATATATATCATGAATTCAAAACAATCCACCGACAATTGCGCATTCACACTGATGGATGGGAATATACGCACGTTGGTACGTAGACACAGATTCAGAGCCGTGAAGCAGTCTTCTGAAAGCACTCCTTGCGGAAAATTGCAAAAAAGGGTGTGCTTAAAAAAATATCATACCGTGTTTTCCACCCTTACAGTACCACCAAAAGACATTTCACCCCGCTTTCTGACCGGCGCAATGCAGACACCACTATTGTTCCGGGCCGGCCTCAATAAACCGTCTTCCATGCATAGAGTGAGTAGCAGTATCAGTCATGCAGCATGGTGGAGGAACAACTCCGTGGCAATGATCACTGCCACTAGCTAGACAGAATCCAACCGATATAATAATGATATACATACATACATACATACATATATATATATATATATATATACGTACTCACACACAACTTGTGTTGGTGTTGCTGCGATCCGATCGCTGCACAACAAGGTGTATTCAGAATATATACAACTTGTATATATATATGCAATGATATATTCAATCGCTGCGCAACAAGGTGTATCCAGAATATATGCAATGATATGCATACTATATATTGGCTATTTATTGGATCTTCATTGCACACACTATATGCGGTACTAGCCAAGTATGAATATACACTACTTATTTGTTAACGACGGCGTAGCACGCATGCATGTATCATGTGTGCATACATACATATGCGGCACCACGTACATAGGCTACATATATTGCATGCATGCATGCATGCATAGTTACACATGTTTTGTTCTAAATAGGTGTACAATATAAATTTATAATCTACCATGCGTCGGATAATAGAGGATGAACCACATTTGTATTTGAAAGGACTTAATATGACTTTATCCGACATAAAGTCACTTAATACGACATGAGACATGGTTACAGTATGGACATCTTCAGTAGGTATAATTGCTGAATATTTTATATATTATGCACATATCTCGTATATAAATTCCCCTTATCTGACCATTTCATATTTCCGAGGTGTCCAAAACAATGGAATCAAACCGGACATACTGGGAACATACGAATGAGACATAAACTGATTTCCCCTTATTTGACAATTTCATGGTTTCTGAGGTGTCCCAAACAATGGAATCAAACCGGACATAAGGGAACATACGGGGACATAAACGGATTTCCCCTTATTTGACAATTTCATATTTTCTGAGGTGTCCAAAACAATGGAATCGAACCGGACATAAAGGGACATAATGGGACGTAAACTGACGATTTCCCCGTATCTGGCCATTTCATATTTTCTAAAACGCCCAAAACAATGAAATCAAACCGGACATAAGGGGACATAATGGGACATAAACTGATTTCCCCTTATCGGACCAGTTCATATTTTCTGAGGTGTCCAAAACAATGGAACCAAACCGGACATAAGGGGACATAAAGAAACATAAACTGATTTCCCCTTATCTGACCATTTCATATTTTTTGCGATGCCCAAAATAATGGAATCGAACAAGACATACGGGGACATAAGAAAGGGGACATAAACCGACGATTTCCACTTATCTGGCAATTTCATACTTTCTAAGGTGTCCAAACCAATGGAATCAACCCGGACATACTGGGGATATACGAGAATATAAGGGCACAGAAACGGATTTCCCATTATTTGCCTATTCTACGAAAGGTGGGTTTACACACCGTAAGGACCCCTTACGGTGGGTTACCCAACCCTAAGTAAAACGATTATTTCAGCCCCTAAACTGGCCCCCTGGTCATGTTCATGGTGGCAGGATGACTTTAGACACGCCCAAGAGGCATCCGCGAATAAGTATATCGGATGTATCCGGGTTTGTTAACCTGAAAACACAAACCCAAACCGGCAAACCAATTATCGCATATAAATCGTGTCGTATAGCGTAATAAACCGTCATACCACCCTCACTTCGCGTGACATTTTGAGGGTCAAGATGGCCTCGAATGAAAATTTTGACAAGACACTGCAGAAAGAGCAGCTCGAGAACTTGACATCATGGGTCTCCAAATTTCCAAAGGGCCATCGAGGAAGGCCACATATCTACCAATATACAAAAGTATGTGGTAACCCACCGTAAGCATATATGATCAGAACCCGCTACACCCCCACACTTTGCGAGCGCATTACACACATGGGGCACATCGCATCCATCCATAGTAGGTTCCTCAGCTTTCATTCAACTCATAAAGTGTCTGAAAATCGATAGGTTTGACACCGTAGACCTCATAACGCCACCACTAGAGGCCGCCGAAAATTCCTCTTACGGCGGGTTAACCCACCGTAAGATTAGTAGAATAGGCATATTTGATAATTTCATGTTTTCTGAGGTGTCCAAAACAATGGAATCGAACCGGACATAAAGGGACATAATGGGACGTAAACTGACGATTTCCCCGTATCTGGCCATTTCATATTTTCTAAGATGCCCAAATCAATGGAATCAAACCGGACATAAGGGAACATAATGGGACATAAACTGATTTCCCCTTATCGGGCCATTTCATATTTTCTGAGATGCCCAAAACAATGGAACCAAACCGGACATAAGGGGACATAAAGAAACATAAACCGATTTCCCCTTATTATCTAACCATTTCATATTTTCTGTGATGCCCACAACAATGGAATCGAACAAGACATACGGGGACATAAGAAGGAGACATAAACTGACGATTTCCCCGTATCTGGCCATTTCATACTTTCGGAGGTGTCTGACAAAACATTGGAATCAAACCCGGACATAACGACTTTTCAAGGCCTGAAAACGACTTTTCAGGCTCTGAAATTCATTTTCAGGCCCTGAAAATTATTTTCATGTCTTGAAAAGCATTTTCAGGCCTGAAAATGCCTTTCAGGCCCAAAACGGCTAGGGCACTTCATTGCAAGTTATGCATGCACCCCCCAACCCTATACTCATCTTATCCATTATTAAGTGTACTCAGGCAAGTGACGGGCATTCCTCCCAAGTAGACAACCCTCTGGAAGGGTATTCAACCTATAATTGCCGCTTAACACCGCTACTCAACCCCCCTTGCTTTCCACGGTGTGTGGCTAAGGATTGAATCAAGAAAGTTGCCTCCTTGCTTGGAATGCCCATGGCCCGCCACAAGAAGGGATCCACACAAATTTTGGGCTGTCAACCCGATACCTTTGTGTAGTCGGGGACTTGCCCACACTCTCCTTGCCACGGTCACATTTCTGAAACACGTGTTTACTTGTATCACCAACAATCCTACCCCAAAATATTGCATGCCCCTCACACCTTTACATTTATATACATGCCTTACTTACATCACCGCCCGCCAACCTAAGCGTATCTCTCTAATCATGTGCAAGATTACAACCTACGTTCTACCATGGATGAATTTTTCACTTCTTCGTGGCTAATTCCTATGGCAACAACATTCTTGTCGGCTACTAATCAGATCATGTGGGTTAACAGCAGCGGCGATGTCCACGCTCCCTCGATGGCTTCGCTGGTCATGTCGCGGCATGCTCTGTTGCTCCAGTCGCTCCTGCTGCTCACCACACACACACCACACCAAACCACACATGCGCCCGGCATGTGCGCCCCCTGCTCAGTTCCATGCGCCCGACAAGGCGCCCCCCCAGCTTAGTTTCAAGCGCCCGGCAGGCGCGCCCCAAGCTCGGTTCCATGCGCCCGGCAGGCGCCCCCCTAGATGCGTGTGTGTCCACCATGCCCCCCCAGATGCGTGTGTCTTCACAGT
>LGRX02006390.1:60117-93120 GCA_001247695.2 Cymbomonas tetramitiformis
TATGCGTGTGCACCCTCCAGCTCAACCCACCCCCTATGCGTGTGCGCGCCCTCGAGCTCAACCCACCCCCTATGCGTGTGCGCACCCCCCACCGCTCATTCTTTGGTTGAGTTGGAGGGTGCAGATGAGCAAGGGGGGCCATTCTTTGGTAAAAAGAAACATACCTTTGTAGATGAGACAGATGATGGAAACTCGAAACGTAATTTTCCTACATGGAGCACGCAAGAACGAAAAGGTTAGAACTCCAAGCCTAAAGAAAAGGAAAGATCGGACGTCCAAACAAAGAGGGTGAAAAGAAGATAGAAAGCACATACACCTTTATTGTGTGGCATCCCAGGTTTTCACCGAGACCTCAGCTTGAGCTTTTTCTTCAGGCCCTGAATAAAAGTTCAATGCCTTAACAAGTTGTTGAGAGTGAATAATTTGGAATTTCTCTGCAGTTATCAAGATATAGTGTGGAATGCTGCAATATGGTGATCATGCGTCCATCATGCGTCCATCCAAGGTATCCCTGCGAGTATACAAATATTTTGCAGAGGATATTGACGCGCGCATACGATGCGGAGATGATCGTTGCAACTATTTTGACATCATCATCGTAAAACTGCAAGATGATTGTAGTGCGCTGCAAGTGATTTTATGCAATCGCGCGCGCTGTTGATGAAAAGTACATATTGTCGCCATATTCTCAGCACATGATACGAGTGCTGACTTGTGCGCGGATCATGAATCCGCTGATGTTTTCTATGCCGTATCTCATACTGCGTAATTTTTGCAACTGCGAATCATCCATGCGCGTGCATATGATTGCCGCGCATACTTCTGATTGCGAATCGCTTCTGCGCACACTTATGATTGCCGCGCATACTTTTCACTGCGAATCGCTTTTTCGCACATATATGATCGCCGTACATTTCTTACAACTGCGATTAGCTTCTGCGCGCATATGTGACCATAGAGCATTCGTATGCTTCATGCACACCTTTTCGCACAGTGTATACGACGGTCAGCTGTATGTACGATGCCGCGAATGCCACAATTATCCTCGCGCACTGTCTTCGCTATTGCAGCGGTATGTGCTGTATATCAATATTCGTATTTATTCGACTGCGTCGCCAAATATGCTTGCGCTCCGCAACCTGTAAACACAAAATTATTGATATCTACGCGCTGCACTCACTTGAGTTCTCGTTTCTCGTGCCTGACGAGTTAGAATACCATCTGATACGGGCTGATATGCGAGCCCTTAGTATATCAATATAAAGCGCTGTGTTATAGAACGGTAACACACGCGTAAGTTATTAGCGGGGATGAGTGCAGACTTCTGTGAGAAGATACTGCTCTAGCACAACGCTAGCTCATCTATACCGAATGTCTCCCATCGCATAGATGGTACCGCTATTGGGTTGTGAACCCGAGACATTGGTTGAACGACTGGTATCGGCAGAACGAATGATGCGTTCGCCCTATGATACCTGCATGCTTGTTCCGCACATGCTAGAAGCGAAGATGATTTCTTGTTTGGTACTTCAAGATTGTGTCTTGCTTCGCCATCTTCGAGTTCGACATACGAACTCTCGATGACAGGTGTCATTCAAGTCTTTCCTTGAATAAATGACAGATGATGTGACTTATCATCTGATGACATGTACAATCATAGTCGACCGTACTGACGACTGTCTGTCATTATAATATATGACATGACTCGACATGACATGACATGGTATGACATGTCTGACAGGTATGCCGCGTATGACATGTATGACATGTATGACACATGTGTCATCGGTCATAACCCTGACACCCATTGCCATTTCACTGCCCCAGTACGCATAAATACAATATGCCAATCGAATGGCTTGACATGGCTAGTGTTCCCTGGCACAATATTGCCGATATATCGATATAACGGTTATCGGAGATATCGATACCCTGCCTTGATTCCGATGGAGCTGGTGGTGCTGAATTTTACGATGAGTATGAATATTTTGAGAACTCTGCTTCCGATGATTATTCTGATGGTTCTTATTAATCCTTTAAACAGACAGGCGGTGTTCCTATTCATTTCTCCACCACTTGTTGTAGTTTTGGACTGAAGAATGTTGTTTTATTTCTCACCACTTGCGGGCAGCTTTTCAAAATTAAGACGAACAATTTACAGGCAGGAGACCTTTGCAGTTCGCAGAAGTTTAAAGCTAAACCGACAGGTAGTTTTTTTTTTTTTTTTTAACATTCTCCATCACACGCAGACAGGCGAGAACTGTGGGTTCACCCACCACTAGCTGGCAAAGATGCATTTTGACCGATCAGGTTTTATTTTAGCAAGATCTCTAGCTTAGCAAGTATCATTTTTTTTGCTTAAGCTCTCATCAACCACTTGTAGCTTCTAGGCTTAACAATCTTGCATCTTACACTGTAAGCCTAGTAGCTAGGGTGGTGTGTTGTCACAAGCCGTCCACCTCAGATGAGTGTGCTGGAAATGACACTCTGACTAGTTCGTACAGTCAGGTGTCATATTCAGTGTGTCATCTTCGGTGATCAGCTTGTGCGACAAACTCAGTATATATGTCTATTATCCGATCACTTTAATACCTCCTGTAAATCTTATTTATTTTCAATACCGAATCCTTCCGCGGTTTTTGCATGCGACCGCGAACATTATTGGTGTGTTGATGTTCGTACGCAGGTTCGAGCAGCTAGTGACCCGGATCACGTCCGCTTCATTGAACGATGCCGTTCGGAGGAACGACCCATTACGCAGTCCGATTTGGACCGGCTGAAGGTGCTCACGGCATCGGATGTACAAATGGACCGCGATTGGCTCTTCGCGACGGTGGCCGTGACTGGCAATCGGCAACGACAAGCTATCAATGATGTGCGTGCACGGCATTTTGCGCGGCTCAGTGGACAACCGATAATTCGTTGGAAGCGACCTATTGCAACCACACGCTTTTGGACTCCCGACATGAAGACGTGATCCGGTCGGAATTTCCCGAATTGACAGGCACTTTCGTTGCCGGTGCGCCTGGAATTATTGCTGGAATTGACGCTACGACTAGTTCGTACAGTCTAGTGTCATTCCTGTATGTCATCTTCGGTGGTCAGCCTGTGTCACTCATCTCGGGTATATATCGTTCGTATATCCGAGTTTAGTGATCCGTTGTTTCACCGTCGGCAGCGGGTCCCCACTGCCTGAGCTGCTGTTTCCAGCAGGTTATGGTCCTTCTCACGCTTGCGTGAACTGAATTTTAGCGTAGAATTTTATTTTATTTCCGCCCTATCTTTCGGTTAAGCGTCTCCACGCCTTGTGGGACGCTTCGGAGCAGATTCTACGTATTTTCTGGAGGCGGCTGCTTTCGGCTTTGGGAAATTCGACGGAGTGGTTTTCTTCAGCTATTTTCATTTGCGATCTCTATTTGGATTTGTATTCGTTTCTTTATTCGATTATGACTTCATCTCAGATTTTGGAGAGTGAAGAGCTCCTAGCTCTTTTGGGATCTATCGACACTGGTTTCGCGAGGGTCTCAACTCTCAAAAGATCGCAGCTCGTTTCCTTGTGCACTTCCATGCATGCGGCTATTTCGCATTTCCGTGAGGCGGCTCAGATTTCGGCAGTTTCGAACGAGGATTTTCCGGTAGTATTGAACATCTTGGTGGCTGGTGAGCCACAAGTTGGTGGTGTCTCGTCCGAAGCCGCTGGTTCCGGAATTTCGAGCGGAAGATTTTGCGAAGTAGGAGTTGGCGATGCACCGGCAATTTTGGCGCTACAATCAGTTTCTACTCAGATTTCGACCACTAGACCCTCCCCTAGTGCCACTAGGGCGAGCGACACCGTGTGGCAGGCCCCTCCTGTCCGCGCGGAAGTTCACTATGTACATGCACCTCCCATTGTACCTCCCTATATGGGCTCTGGGGTTGTTCACAGTTATGAGGAGTATTTGCTTAGTGAGGATGAGGATGAATCGGAGTACCCACTTGGGTATTTCGATGATTCCAGCGACAGTTGTGAGGAGGAAGGGGAGCAAGATGGCCACTTGGCCGCTCCGCATTTTTCGTCCGAACGATTGGAACGGGATTCCGAGCTGGACACAGGTTTTCAGCAGGATTCTTATGGCGGAAGTTTCGAGGCCCCACTTGGGGAAGAGTTTTTACCGCACAACGAGTTTTATGTTGGCGCAGTTTCTTTTGAGAATGAGTCTGCAATGAGCGACGAGAATGAATACACCGCAGAGGAGTGGGCTGCCTGGGAGGCAGGAGCCCACGATTCCGAAGAAATTGGTGGTGCTGGTTTTTATGATGAAGAGACTTATTTCGAGGAAGATGCTGGTTTCGATTCGAGTGATGACTACTATTAATTCTCTAAACAGACAGGCGGTGCTCGCGTTAGCAATCTCCACCACTTGCTGTAGTTTTGGGCAGAAGGATGTTGCTGTAATTCTCACCACTAGCGGGCAGCTTTACCAATTGAGACGAACATTTTTTATGGCAAGAGACCTTTATAGTTCGCAGAAGTATTGAAGCTAAACCGACAGGCGGAATTCTTTTAGCATTCTCCATCACATGCAGACAGGCGAGATTTACAACAGCACCCACCACTAGCTGGCAGAGCATTAATCTTAGCAGACCGGAATGGTCCTAGGTTTCCTAGGCTTAGCAGTATTATTTTGCTAGCCTGTACATTCATCTTGCCACCCGTGACTTTGACTAGCTCCCTAGAGTTAACATCTTGACATTTCTCTGTAAACTCTAGTAGCTAGGGTGGTGAGTGTCACTAGCTGGTCCACCTCAGATGAGGTGGTGTGCTGGAATTGACGCTACGACTAGTTCGTACAGTCTAGTGTCATTCCTGTATGTCATCTTCGGTGGTCAGCCTGTGTCACTCATCTCGGGTATATATCGTTCGTATATCCGAGTTTAGTGATCCGTTGTTTCACCGTCGGCAGCGGGTCCCCACTGCCTGAGCTGCTGTTTCCAGCAATTATTCTAAACAACGACTTAAATCCTTCGCGTGGTTTAGCGAACGGCACGCCCGCCAAATTCCACAGCCTGATTCTCCGAGATGAAAGCAGGTCCACCGATGCGGCGAAAATCAACAATGCGAATCCTGGCGAGGAGGTGTGGATCGAGCCGCCTTACGCGGTCAATGTTCTCATTGAGCATCTGGATTCCACAAACTGGTCCGATCGAGCGACATTAGCTCCCGAGCTTCGAGACTCGGCGAGCCAGGGAAATATGCGTGAGCATGTCACTCGTCCGCGCAGTATCGTACTTCCAGTTAAGATCTGCAAGCGTCTCGAGGAACTCCCCGTGAATCGCGCCTCCCGCAAAAGTAAGATATATTATCGAACTCATGGGCTTGATCTTGCGTTCGCCTTGACCTTTCACAAATTCCAAGGCCAAACCGTGGACAAAATTATATTAGATCTAAGCCAAACGCCGAAGAATGTCTTCAACCTATGCTTTCAAGCATTTTATGTCGGGATGACGCGTGTGAAGAAGTCCAGCTGCATTCGTATATTACCCGGGCCCGATGGGCAAAGGCCAAAGCTATCTCATTTGCTGAATCTTAAGCCGGATCCGGAGCTCCAAAGATGGTTAGATGCATTTGATCGGCGGACTCGTGAATGGAAACAACCGCCGCCCGTGAAACGGATGCCCCGTCGCAAATCCGCTAAAAAGGCACAACCCAACAGTAGAGGCAATGGAGCCGGTGCCGCGGGCGATACGGTCACTCAAGAACGACAAGGGCGTGGCGGCCGTGGGAAAGGGAAAAGTGGTGCTCGTGCCGCGGGCGATACGGTCACTCAAGAACGACAAGGGCGTGGCGGCCGTGGGAAAGGGAAAAGTGGTGCTCGCGCGACGAAGGGTAGCCAAGGTGGTAGGGGTGAAATCTCCGCATCGGTGCAACCGGTGGCATCGAGCTTTGAACACTTTCTCAAGAACCCTCGTAATTTTATTTAGTGTATGCTTTTCGTGATTGAGATGACCTTGCCCCATTTTCGTGTGCAAAGTGTTGTTATTCATTACGCAATGTACGACTCTTGAAAATATGTGCTAGGGATTCGTACCACGCCGTGCTAGACGACTACCGATAATATGTGATAACAATTCACCGCATCCCGCAGTATACGGCTCTCGAAAAAATGCGTTAGGAAATCGTGGCACGCCGTGCTGGACGACTCCCGAAAATATGTGTTAACAATTCACCGCATACCGCAACATATGACTCTCGAAAATATGTGCTATGAATTCATGGCACGCCGTGCAAGACGCCTCCCGAAATTATGTGATATCGAATCACCGCATTCCGCGATATACGACTCTCTAACATATGTGATAGAAATTCATGGCACGCCGTGATACGAGACGACTACCGAAAGTAGGTGCATATGTAGGATATGTATGAACAAAAAAAGCGAAAGTAACGAGTTTGTGTGTGGGGCGCCCCACGGGGCGCAGTATTTTCAAAAAGGTTTGAACCCCGTGGGAGGTTGTGGGGGCGGAGCCCCTTCCGTGGGCGCGCTTAAAAGAAAAAGGTCTGGGTACGGGGTGTGGGGCGAGCCCCCCAATCGGGCGCACCCAAAAAAAGGTGTAGTTACGGGGGGTGTGGGGGCGGAGCCCCCCACCGGGCGCCTAAAAACTTCTTCCGTATTGATACAGAAGAGGAGACGGGAGGGTCCAACGCGACGCGCCTTCATCTTGGTTCGTTGTTTCCACCGTCGGCGCTGTTCCCCCCGTGCACTGCTGAGTTTCTAGCCAACACGCGCGGCGCGGGTCCCAATATGCGCGGCGGGGGCCAACACGCGAGGCGGGTCCCACGACACGCGCAGCGTACCGTGGGGTCTTTTAGTATCGTTACGAGTGATCCGACACGTGCGCCGCAGGTGAAAATTTTCAAATCGTAGCGACATTGCTGATTCGTATGAAATGCGCCATATTCGTTCTTTTCAGCCCCCCAGACTCCGTTTTCGAGCACTGGGGTACGACCCCCCCCAGACATTGCGATGTGATGTGCTGGCCCCCCCCTCCCGGGGGGAAAGCGTGGGCAGCCTGATCACTAATCAGTAGAAGAGTAGTAGAGCCCCACCGTCGCGTGCCACGCGACGGTAGGCTGTGACGCTAGTGACATGACACACGACAGTCTACAGTAAGAGTAACTCCTAACTGACTGGTGAGAGAGTCAGACAGAGTGCAGTATCAGTTCACAGTTGTGCATCAGTAGAGTATGTGCAACCTGTAAAAGAGGAATTTGTATTTCATATCACTTCGACTTGAGCAAGCGCGACCTCGAGAGGCTGAGGTATCACAAACAAAACTCTCCAGCGTTTCTAGTTCGCTACACAAGGCACGCAGCCTGCGCGAATACCTCCCCAGGAGAATCCGGCATCCTTGAGAGAAAACGCGTTTGTGTCAACTTTCGTCACGTGGGTCAAGCGTTTTGAGGGCGTCTTGCCCCGATTCTATAGGCAAGAGCGGGCTTTGTTGGCGCCTCGACGTGTGGCGATACAAAAACGCGAACTGAGGATCAACGCAGCTCACAGTCGTGTGAGAGTGCATCAACGGCCCCACGACTCAGCCGGCTCGAACTGTCCGCCTCAAGGTCAGCGACATCGCCCCCGTGTGAGCGTAGGCCACCCTCGGATCACCGCCATGCGCTTCGTGTGAGCGGAGGCCAAGTACAAGTCAGAGCCATAGAGCCTTTGTGAGGGAAGGACACCCTCGGGCCGTTTTATATAATGACGGCGGATAATCAAAGGTGGAAGAGTTTTCAGTAGACGAGAGGAATTCCATGAGGACCGGTACAAGGCTGCGCAGCCAGGGTTCGCAGAAATCCCGCTTGCTTGCGCCGGTAGCTTTCTGTTTACCTCTGGACGGGTGACACCGCTAGCTGACTGTTTACCTCTTGCCGGTCGAGCCAGCTTTGATACGGAAAACGATATCCGCATCGCTGTCGAGGCCAAACGTATGTCCGGGATGAAACTCCCGAAGCACCTCCCAAACGAGACACCGAAACCGACGAGCTATAATGCCTCCGCAGGGGAAAGCGCGGGTCTCAGCGTGGCCACACGACGGTTATGTCAACCACGGCACCCGCGGACAAAGAATTACTGCTCGGTGAAGCGCTGCGAAGGAAAGCCGGAAACGCGGCACCTGGCCCGGAGCCAGCACCTGGTTCGGTGCAGGACGTGTCGAGGGCCCAGGCGGCGGCGGAAGAATGCTCGATATGTCTCACGCCAATCCTGCGGAGTGCGTTCCCCGCAGAGGGGCTGGAGTTAGAGGTGCTGTCAAGGCTGGAAACATTTAGGCGTCTATCTTGTTTTAGGAAGAATCCACGGGTCAGCAACGAGCAGTCAACGAAAGTATGTATTTTTCGAGTCTCGCGGGGACGCCTTGTATCACGATCCTGGGCCTTAGCGCCAGAACTGCTTTCAGTGCAGCGCTAACTTCGCGCGGCGCGAGGGGTGCGGGCTCGGGGTGGTGCAAGGGGCGCGGGCTCGCGCAGACCAAGTGACCAAGAGGCTGCCTTGCGGGAAGAACGGCCACACTTTCCACCTGAGGTGCTCAGCTCCATGCTCCTCTCTCGTTCCCTACCTTCGTCACTAGTTACCAGCTGTCACCCTCTGTCAGGCTATCACCGGCGCTGGTCATCCCCTTGACGGAGGTCCTTCTCGTGTCCGTCGATTGGCAGTCGCCACTCACTAGGAACTGTGTGTCGCTGCCGCCTGAGAACGGAGTCTCACCAGGCCAGTCGCTGATAACCGATGTTCCTCTGTCGTCGTGTGGCTATCGGCGCGATGGTCAACACTGTGGCTCAGGTCGTTCTTCCACCCGTCGCTGGGATATTGTACGGCGTTGTAAGGGTATACTTACGAACAAAGTGGTTTCTATATCGTTTTGAAAGGAATAACGGTCCTCGAGTGAGGTTTAAGAGAGTAAACTGCAGTGAGCTCAAATCGCTATAGGTTGCACTATCACGTGTTTGTGGAATAGACGCGCGCTTCTGGGTTTTTATCAGCTAGTAAAATGACGCACTGCGATCCAATACTATTTGGGGCTCGACACGCGTCAATACCACGCAAGCTATTCTTAGTTTTCATTTAGTGCGACACGAACTTGAGTTTGATTGTCATGTTGCCGAAGATACGCTTTCAATCTGACAATGACGGGCTAAAACACTTTATATGTTTGATATAAAAATTCTTCTCATCGAGATATGCCTTTAATTCGTTCAACTTGACGATTGATAAGAGATTCCTATCGTCTCGATACACTCTTGAAACACCATACGATCATCGGCACCAGTCCCTGCAGTGAATGGGGTCCTTTGGTTGCCTCGTAGCGTGCAGTCATCGCCAGTCACCTGCGGCCTTGTACTTCTGCGTCCCATCATCCAGTCCATCCACCACGATCGCTGACTCGTTCTTCTGTCTTCCGTTGTTGGTATAGATGTGTCAACCCATGGCTGAGCAAGCACAACACGTGTCCAATATGCCGCCAGCCGCTGCATGTGAACCGGATGCCGCCGGTGCAAGCAAGTGCGCGTGCTGCGTCGCAAGTGGGTCAAAACATCCACTATTTTGCAGATGCGTTCCCGGCTGCACGTCCCAGGTGATGCGACTGGCATCGATGCCTGCCCTGGCATCCACGATGCCTCCTTTGACAGCCATCCTGCCTGCACTGACATCCGCGAGGTCCAGATATGCTACAACTAGCAAGTGGTGTTATTGGGCGGTAGGCACACCGCTTTGTGGGTTGCGTGCTCATGGAGCCTCGTGGAGTGACCTTTGCTTGAGGATCGTCCGTGTTTACATGTTTCAGGCCAGGTGCTGCAAGCTCCTCTGCGAGGCCCACGCGACCTCCAAGCACGCGGCATGACCTCCTGAGAGCAATGCGTGCGGCCGTTGAGCAGTGAAACAGGGAAATAGGGAACAGCAAATAGGGAAATTTTGATCGGCCCGCTGGATAGAACCTGAAGTTCTTAAGTCTCCCTAAGAGATTCCGATGTCGCTTGTGTATGATAAAGTGTTTTGACAGTGTCAATCACAATGAGCATCAGCAAGTCTGCAGCACAAGAAGTCAAAAGCGACGGTCAGCTTTGCAGCTTGATAACATGAACATGTTTTGCTTGAACTTTTTTTGAAAATGGTGTTTGCTTCAGCTTTAACACTTTAACACCTTTGCCACACCTTTTGATCACCATGGGTGCCAATAGAATGCACATTCCCTTTGAAAAACGGTCTCCATGGTGAAATGCAAAAACTAATACCGTGTGAGCATAGTATAAACCTACATAATTTTGGTTAAATTGGACTATTGAGACTACAACGAATCAATTAGTTTCCGAGTCCTCTAACCGAAACCACCGGGTGAAGTGTAACCTGCAACACACACCACCATGATAGATATCACGGCAGCAGATCACTACCATTCCAGCACATGCAAATTGCTGATGCATATATCATATGTTCGAGATTTCTATGATGACGACAATAGAAAACACTAGCTGAAATTCCGATGATTGTGAACAATGTTTTACGTTGCAACTCTGCAAGATGAGGCGTAGGCGGACACGTGATATCTACGGTGGAATAGTCAATCGTCGTGGTCACCCGGTGACAACGTCCACTTTTGTCGTGGTCACCGGATCGTGCTCGCGATCCATGCAACGTTCAGCTCGACGCCCCATGGGGGAAGCACCGGGCTGCGACCTCAGGTCGGACCTCATGTCGGATGATGTACACACCACCTGGGCATAAAACTTCAGCCAATCAAATGCGCGAAACGAAAGTATGGACCAATGTTATTGCTGCGATGGTTTTTACCTGGCACTCGAGACGACGCAATTACGGTCGCGCGCGTGATGATTATTCTATTTTATTTGATTTTTATATCACAAGCAACCGAAGTCATGAGCTGGCGGCGTTCAACGAAGAATTAGCAGTCAAGTTGAGCACGCAAGCAAGCAAGTCAAACTAGGTTAAAACTTTACGAGAATTCCTTGAGCCAGAAAAATATTACAGTGTGTTTCCGCACTCTACACTTTTTAGTTGTTTACGAAATTGTTTCCTAAAGCATACGTACATACTTATGCACGCATACTGCACTCACGCACACCACGCATACTTTCACGCATCACCACCACTAGCATTTGCATTCTTCACGCATTGCGCATACAAACGGACTTCTTTTTCCGAGCCGGCAAGCTCAACATTCGTGGAGTTGGCGAACAGCTTTTGCCCCTTTCTCTGAGAGTTAACTATCACCATCCACTGGTGACCCGCGGAAACGGTCAGCCTGTAGGCTTTTTTTCTCCATGCACTTCTTGCCCCACCACGCTCTTTGGAGAGCGTCCGTTGGATTTATCCAAGTCGCGGGCAAAAGAAAAGCACAGAAGTCGCGGTATCTCTCCGCGAAATACATAAAAGCGACCAACTCACCGCCTGTGATAGGTAGCTTGCAAATATAATTCGCTTCTGGCACTGCATATTGTGACGCATATACATCCACTCGCTGGTCCAATTTGATCGCTTTCGAGATCTTGGGATGGTCCACCGAAATGAACTCGAACTTCTTGAAGTCGACAGATGTCAAGCAGTCCTTGAGTTGCAACTGCACTTGTTGCAGGATGCCCGAGCCTCCTGCGAACGGGTCCACGATAGTCTTGCAGTTCACCTCCTTCATGTTCACGAGATTGGCCTTGTCGAACTTGCGGACAAGGCGACTGACTTGATCGGCGGGAACGGCTGCTCGCGATGCTAGCGTCTTCTCGTCAGAGTAACGAGAGAGCTGAACACTGCTGTAAATAGATTCTACCATAACTTCGGTGACCTCAAACAATGGCACGAAGGCCTGAACCCAATCACGCAAGCTCGCGGGACACTCCATGTAGTCAAGAGCTAATTTCTTTTTCTTGCGACATTTCAGCTTTGAAAGCCGATTGCACTCTTGGCAACGATCTTTCGGGCCGCCCTCTAACTCGTGCCCACACTTTCGCTTCATCGTTATGTATCCGCTGTTCGTTCGTTCGTTTTTCAATGTTTCGTATATTCGATGGAATTTTACTAACTGCGCTATTCAGGGTTTTCAAAGCGCCACGTATCGAACAACACCGACCAAAAATCGACCCAGATTCCCCCATGGCGAAAACAATTCCCCATTGATGTTTCGCTTTCAACATTGACGCCTCCTCGATGTGACACAGTCTAAAAAGACGCCAGTGTTCGATATCGTCACAGGCAAATTTATTTCGGTTGACACGTGAGTCTCGTGTCATGCATTTTTTGCGAATTAATTCATGAAGATGACGATTTGAAGGGATATTCCCATTGACCGTCCAAAAATTATTTATCGAACGGCGATACGATGATTTTTGGTACCACGTCAGAAAAATGCTAGGTGGCCTCTTGGTCCGTCCTCGGGTCATATCGAGTTGCGTTGCGCAAGCGTGCGCAGCCCGCATCGTCCGCCGATATACACGCTACCTGAGAAGGAGCGACCGGCGTCGTACCGTGATCCGTCCAATACGCAGAACCACCGTAGATATCATGTGGATAACAACTTTCTTCTTTACTATTGCAGCAGTGTAAATTGATTGGGAAATGGAATGGATACCACCTAGTTTATCTTTCCCAAGCTGTATTTACATGCATTAAGATGATTGTCCTTTTTATTTAATGCAGGGTGAGCTGATCACTCAGTCAGAAAATTCTTATTGTGGATTGAGCACATATTCCCCCCAAAGGATAAACTGTCAGAAAGTAGAGACAAGCCTCATAATCACAAGAGGAAGAGTCATTTGGTGCCGATGAGAACTCTTATTGCCTTCTGGTTGGTTAGTTGGCATGCACATCGAGTTGATGAAACCGCAGGCAATGAATGTAAGTTTCTAGTTCCTGAATGATGCCACATCAACTATACATTTTGCAAGAGGACAGTCGTGGTGTTCCAGACAAAACAATGTAAAAACAGACGGCCTAGGAAGTGCACAGTAATGCCGTTTGTACATATCAAGGTATGTGTATACCTTCATATACACATACCTGTATATGAAGGTAATACATAAAAGTACTACCTTCATATAGTACTTTTAATACATTTCCCATGAAGTGAAGTGGTGCATCAGTGCAAGCCACCCATCATATACTGTTGTAGCAGCATGGCTTGATCCATCCATTCGAGCAGCTGAGGCAAGCCTTGGGCATATGACCAAAGCATCTGGTAGTACTCTGCAAACATCTCTGCTACACCATCATCGGAGTCAAGCTTGCACATGAAGGCGTCCACGCTGCCCGCCTGTATGCATTGCTTGCACAGGAACACCGCAAAGGTCTGGAAGTCAATGTTCACGCCCTTCTCCTTGAAAATCTGGACTATCAGGGCCTGCAGCATGAGCACCGTCTTGTAGCCCCAGCGCCCTACGTTTGCGCTCAGCCAATTGTGGAGCGAGTACAAGCCCGCCCGCCATTGCCGCAGCGCACGCGACTCACTTGCAAAGTACGCTGCCACCTCCTCCACGCCAGTTGGCGGCGCCAGGCTGGCGGCGCGTCCCATGAGATGTGCGGCTCCCAGCCTCACGGGGAACTCTCCAGGATACTTCCGGGGCAGCAGCGAGAAAAGACCGTGGAACACCAACAGATCTTTCCCAATGAGCTGGCGAATCGGAGAACTCAATAACCGCACCCCCGGACCACTGCCGCTCATCAGCAGGTTGTTGAGGAAGATGCAGCATGGCTTGCACACCCTGGGCTCCTCCTGGCGCTCCCGCGCCGCAATCACTGTAAACAGCTCAGTGTCCACGTCATAGCGGTAGATCTCAAGAAGCCCGCGGCTGAACTGCCCATCCTCATTCAAGTCATCCTCCTCCTCCTCCTCCTCCAACGGCACATTACTAAACAACCCGTCGAGTGCCATCTCCTTCGCGGCGTTGGGGGTACCCGGCTCCTGCAGCATCCATTTCACCGAAGCGGCAGAGTCCGTGATCGGCATGGAACGCACGGTGACTGGAGTGGCGAGCGCGCGCTGCTTCTCGAACGCGCGGAAGAAGGCGGAGTGCTCGCGCGGGGGTCCCATGCCTAGCGGCCACAGCGCTAGGAAGCACTCCCCTTTGTCACAATTCAACAGCGCAGCGCTACCCACCGCCTCACAGGTAACTCGCACTACTGCACTCATGGCGCCCACGGCTTCTTCCGACCGCATCTCCCCCGAGCAATACCTGCGAGCACGCCCACCGCACAGCAGCCACGCAGTTCATCAGATCGTACAACAAATGAGAGGTGAGGCTGGGAGAAACATTGTGATGCCCTTTGCTGCCGTATCTTGCGTCCCTAAGTGTGGGATTCCGATGCAACAGAACATCGGCAAGCGGAAAAGCAGGAACCTCGGATTGGTCCACAGCTTGGACGCGTCCAGCTTCTGCCCAGCTTCTGCGTTGATTGAACCAGCTGATTGCCTTGGGCAGCAGCATAAACGACAGAGGCTACACTCTGCAAAAATCACATTCCAATACTAGGCTCCACGTGTATCTCTTGCCCCTCCTCTTCTGCTGCAGGGAACGGGAGACAAAGAGACATAGAAGCGCTCGGCCCACTCCCCGATTTCTGGATCGCCCACAAGTATAGCGGATGACTATGCAGCACCCTCCCACCACGTGAAGCACCGCCGACTCATCAAGGAGGAGGAGAAAGAGGAGGAGGAGCAGGGGGAGGATGGGATCACACAGATGGGGGAGCACCTGGTAATCGCTTGCTGCACATCCTTGGCACCCTGGGGGTGCACAACCATGAGGGTGCCAGCTGGTGCGCACAGGGCATTGAGCTGGGCAGTGCGGCTCAGGCGCCTCAGTTGCTCTCGGCGAGCTGTGGGGGCGCCGAGAGCCCTACACGTCAGCTCGAGGTTCGCGAGGTGGATCGGATGAAGGAGCTGCGCAATATGGGAGAGGAGGTTCAAGCAATCGGAGAAGTCGCCAACGGAGTCTGCAGCCGCCCCTACATTAGAGCGCCACCGGCTTCCTTCCGCCGCCATCTGCTGCTCCTGGTCCGGCCCGCAAAAGCGACCAAAGAGTACAGGTCACAACACCAATCTGCCCGAACAATTCCCTTTGACAATCGGTATCCTGGCTACCAGACTGCCGCAGAAAAGATATTCCGCAAGGTTTCTACTTGGAGTCCCATCTCCACCCGTGCCTGCTTATCCATGGACCGCTTTCTTTGGCACCACATAGCCACTTAATGTTTACTACACTATGTACTCACACCCGAGATCTCACAAGATTCAGCACACACATTGGACGCTTATCCGAATGTTTTGCTCGACCGAACAGGTTGCCCTGGGCCTCCCTAGGGCCGTCTAGATGCCTCTGCGACTTCTCTGGCTGGTATCCGGAATCTCCGGAGCTCACTCGTGAAGAATGGGACCCCCTAAGACTTACTGGGGCACCTGAGCCCCTGTTAGTTCCGGCACGGCCATCAACCTCGCCCTATGAGCACGGAAGCTGAAGAGACGCCGTATGTGTATGCGTGGCTTATCCTTGGACTGATGCCTTTGGCATCACATAACCACAAAGGATCGGCTGCACTATGTACCCTCACCAGGGATCAAAGGATTCAGCACACACTTTGGGAAACTTATCACTTCGTTATCCTTATGCGTGTGGCTTATCCTTGGACCGACTCCTTTGGCGTGTGTGTGTGTGTGTGTGTGTGTGGCTTATCCTTGGACCAATTCCTCACGTGTGTATGCTTATCTTGCGAATCCTTTGGCACCCCGAAGCCACAGGAGACTGCACTATGTACCCACGCCGGGGATCAAAGGATTCAGCACACACTTCGGGACACTCATCCGGATTCTCCGGAGCTCACTAGTGAAGAATGGGACCCCCTAAGCCTCGCTGAGCCACCCGAGCCCCTCTGCATCTGCACCGCCAGCGCACTGCCGCCTTGTGCCTGAAGCCGGTTCATCCCTGCCCCCGAGCTGCGCGAGCCATATCTCCACCACCAAGCCCACGCGCAAGACCACCCCTCTGCTCCCTGAGCCTCACTGGGCCACCTGAGCCCCTCTGCGGCTGTCCTGCCGGCGCACTGCTGCTGTGTCTCTGGAGCCGGCTCACCTCCGCCAATCGAGCCACCCCTCCACCACCAAGCCCACACCCCACATCACCCCGCTGCCGCCTACAGCCTGGTCTCAAGAGAGCTTGCCCACCCACGCCACGGCCAGAATGCCCAAGCGCTGTCCCAAGGGGCTGAGAATGATAAACTGGGTTGCCCTCATCCAAACTTGCGCATCCGCCATCGACTTGCGCCTTCCTCACGTGTGTGTGTGTGTGAGCAACACTGGGCATTATAACACATTCTAGTGTGCCCAACAATCATCCTCTCCGAAATTCTTCCAGAGCGATGCCGCGGCCGCCTCAGATTTTGGTGGTACGAGGGAAGTGCGATGCCCGTTACGCAGAGAGATTTCAGGCTTAGGCTGCGCTGCCGCAGCCGCCATCCAAGCACAGAAGGTATGCAGCGGCACACTCAATTGCACGCCATAATCTGCCTGCACTTCCACGTCGTTGTGCTCAGAAGCGCTCGATTTGGCCTGTAAAGGTTTTGATGACTGCCGCTAAACGCTCGCAGTGTCACCAAGCGACGGCTGTCATGTGACGCTCGCAATGTCACCAAGCGACGGCTGTCATGTGACGCTCGCAATGTCACCAAGCGACGGCTGTCATGTGACGGCAACCAATTCCAGCAATGTACTGCTTATGCACGCAGCATAAGGATGCAGTGGAGCGAACTCAGTGCTCTAGGCGGTGCTGACAGCATGTTGCTATGCACACCTACACCAATCCAGGTCATCTCCCGCTGCACTGGCGAAACGCGTAATATAGCAGCCGCAATAAGAGAAGTACTTTCTAGGGTCTGCAGTGCACGAGCTTGAAGGGCAGATGCTAAGCAAGGGGGGTCCCGCGCTCTTATCCGCGCACACACACGAGGTTATCCGCTGACATCACCCACTCGCAGGAAATGACTTGAATAAATTCGGTGCCTAGAATCATATTGGTGTCCTGAAAATGTCTTCTATGTCCAAGTAGATGACAGGGTAGGGTTTGCCCGCCTCCTGCTCCCTGAGGGAGATCTTGGGCCGCTTTTGCACCTGTTGCTGATTACCGAGGCGCTCTTCGTCCACCATACGCTGGCGGAGCTCCTTCACCGCCTGGATGGACTCCTGGGTATTCTCAGCACGATCGCAGGCAAGTCCATACGCGTTGGAGGCCTCCTCGTGCCTCCCCAGCTGGGCAAGAGCGTCGCCGCGCCGCGCATGCCCCTTGAACCACCCTGGGTAGCTGACCACGCTCTTGTGTGCCGCTTCTAGGGCAGCCTGTGCATCTCCTCGCCGCAACTCCAGCATAGACACGTTGGAATTCAGTCGCCCTATCTCCTCGCCGACCTCCCCGGCCCTCCGCTGTCCCGCCGGATCTTTCCACAGCCCCTCCAGCGCCTGCTCGAGCATCCGCAGCGCCTTCGCATATCCCTGTAGCGCCCCTTCCGTGTCGTTGGCCTTCACCAACTTCGCCGCGGTGGTCTTGTGGGAGGCGTATGCGCGGGACTCCAGCACCGGCGCCCGTGGCTCCGGCCCAAGCGGAGGGCCCTGCCCTAACTCTGGCCCGAGGACCAGACACTTGCAGGTGCCCCCAGTGTGTGCCTGCAGCACATCGCGGAGAGCTCGGGGCGTCGAGACGCACCGCTGGAGGCGAGGGAGCCAGTCTTGGCCCTGCTGGCCGGAGAGCTCGGACTGGAGCAATGAGAAGAAGTTGGTGGTGGAGCCATTTCTGTGGCAGAGCTGAAGCACCACGGCCAGCACGGCGAAGGCGCGGGCATAGGGGAGATCGGAGGCGAGCCAGGCATCCACCGCGCAGCTGAAGAGGATGCTGGACGTTCGAGAGTCCAATAGCACGGCGGCATGGTGGTCCACATACGGCTGCCAGCTCAGCACATGTTGAAGGAGCTGATCTTTCGGTGGATCCGCCGTGCGGAGCTTGAATAAGCTCATGCGGTCGAGGGTCTGGAAGAGAGCCATGGTGGCGGCGAACCAGGGCGTCTGAGAAAATCTGGCGGCGGGGGGACCTCCGTGAAGGCAGCTCTGCATCGCCGTTTTCAACTCAGCTTCAAGGTCCTCGGGAGACATCCTGCGCACGTGCTCGAGAGCAGCAGCGTCAGCAACCTCAATGAGCGTTTCAGTGAAATCTAAACATCAGACAAAAAGAGCAGAGCAGGGGATAGAAATACCTAATAGTGAAGTCTAGAATATCAGACGAAGGGAGCAGAGCAGGGTGTAGAAATAATAAGTTGTAAATTGACATAAACCCTACACCGGAAGACCGCAAGAAGTGTGAGGAGGTACCTTCACTTAGTGCCAAAATGCAATGTGAAACGTTCTATTCGACAAAGTCGCTGATACTGCACCGCATGAAAGCCTTTGGGAGAACCTGCAAGCACGTTCGTTCGGCAAGCACACGGAAATTGCCTTTGCGGGGAGTTTTGAGCTCTATTTAGCTTACAGTTTGTTGACTGGAATCCCAGGTTGAGAGCCAAGTTTCAAAAGAGGAAAAGGCGAACCAATTCGAAAACGTGGGCTGCAGCATCGTCTACTCTTGGACTGGCAATAGCGATAGGCATATGAAGAAATGTACATTTTTGCGAATGGATGTGATCATATGCGTGGAACTTATCCATCAGCAAGGGTAAAATTACACAGATGTGCAGTTCGGACTATTGGTGTAACGGCAGGGTGAGCGTTCCTACTACATGTATGATACATTGATACTGTTGATCCTGCGGATTCCCCTTAAATCGGATGACCGCCCAGTCACCTTGTCCGATCCGCTACCGTTGGGTAGGAATGGCGAGAAAAAGAGCGGAAAGTAAGGCGAAGCAGCAAGGCAGCACTCCAGCGTCAGATCGGAGCCTGAGTTGGAGAACCCATTTCCTTCCCTGGCTGGGCGGGCAGGGAAGAAAAATTGCGTTAGGAAACGAAGAAGAAAGACGCAACAATCGTAAGCAGGTAGGAAAAGTGAAGTATTTTTCATGGGAACACTGACTTTCACCCCCCATAAGGGGGGAGGTCTGTGGTGCCCTGTGTCACCCCTCGCCTGCTCGGATGTCACTTGCAGTGCCTGCTGTTTTCTCCGCTCGTGTGTCACGATCCGTCCGCCAGCTTAAACCCGTTTATCTCCCAGTTTAATCTGACTTTAGCCGAACCGAACCCTATCTCACTGCCTTCACATTTTACAGTGCAAACATATATATTACATATTATCTGCTTTCACATCAGGTCTGGGCCCACCTACGTTCAGAGGTGTTGTTTCTTACGTTCTCCGTCCGCTTCGCGCCCTGCAATTCTATCCGACACTTTTTTAGTACCGACATTTAACTAGTACCGACACTTCTTAGTACCGACACTTCACTTCCGACAATCGACCTCCTTGCCTTCGCAAAGGTCACCCCTAGTACCGACATTTCTCTTAGTACCGACATTTTACGCACTCTTTTGTGCGTTACCAATCAACTAGAACCGACAATTCCTTTGTGTTCTTCAACCTCTGGAAAGCAGCACCTCTACCGCCGGAGAAATAGTTTACCGCACGACTATTTTGACCTCACCGGCGGTTTCCTCGTGACATTTGACCCCAATTTCACTTTTACATCGCTCGATTTAGTTAATTTTACGAAAAGTTACGTTGACACCAAGAACCCAAACGCGCTCTCGACTATCTGGCCAGTAGCACCGCTCCTGGCGGGAAAAAGGTTTACCGCATTGTAACAAACGCCGGCTTCTCATGGTACCGCGCCGGGTTTGTCCAGCTGGTGACACGCGTGACAGAGGTGACAGCGTGACAGGCTTTGCTAAGATGGCCGCCTGAGAGATGCAGACCTGCCAGAGAAGATATGGTCATTATCGGGTGACCAGAGAATGATAAGATGAAGATGGCAGTGACTCCTTTGCCACTGACGTGTCAGTCAGAATGTGGTAAACGGTAACATTGTTAGAGCTGGCATGGAATAATGACTTTCCATTGGCCAGATGAAGATTTGAGGGCTAGAACCCGTTACAGTTTTGGGAAATGTGACAGAGCATTGAGATATAAGTAAGCTCTGACCGTAGGTCAGGCTAGTGGACTCATTATTGTTTTGCTTCGCAAGTACTAGGTGGCTGTTCGCGTGCCAGTGCTAGAGTGCTAAGACAGTTCTGCTCACAGCTTTTGTACACAATAATTCGTATTTTGTGGTTATTATATCAATTTTGATGGATATGTTTTACTGCTGTTTTCATACTTTTTCAAAACAATAATGTCCTGCGCGGAGCGGCTTTTTATTTCAGTGTTAATCCAGAAGTAAAGACCCTTTGGCGAGAAGTCGGCAGCAGTTTGTAAGAGCGGATTCGGAAGTCAGGCGACTCCAGGGGCACCCACGGTGCACTGGCGGACCCTTCTTCTTCCCTGAACTTGGTGGTACTTGCACTGAAAGAGACTACCAGCGACGGCGGCAACGGATCAGCTCTGAATTCACTGGTTGATGAGCGGCCTGCTTCTATCCGTGATATGCTCAGCACCTTGTTCTGCAGTGAATCCAGGGGCACCCCTGGTGCACTGGCCTAACTGCTAACAGGTGTTCTTCAGTTTAGAGCTACTCAACACGGCATGAGCTTCGGCGGCGGCGACAGAGTGGATCAGCAGTGAATGTGCACCTTGATGAGTTGCTTCTCAGTGGTCTCTCCAGCTGGCCACCTTGTTTGAAGTGAATCCAGGGGCACCCCTAGTGCACTGGCCTAACTGAAAGGCAAGTGTGCGTGACCTGGAAGCTAATTAGCGGCGGCATCTGCCTGGACTTACTAGCTAAGAGTGGATCAGCAGTGAATGTGCACCTTGATGAGCTACTTCTCAGTGGTTTCTCCGGCTGTCCACCTTGTCTGAAGTGAATCCAGGGACACCCCTGGTGTACTGGCCTAACTGAAAGGCAAGTGTGCGTGACCTGGAAGCTAATCAGCGGCGGCATCAGCCTGGACTTACTAGTTAAAAGCGGATCAGCAGTGAGTTGCTGCTCTATGTCTGGAACTTCATCTTACGGTTTCTTGGGCAGCTCCACCCTGTCTGACGGTTAATCCAGGGACACCCCTGGTGTACTGGCCTAAACCTGAAGTAGGAAAGAGCTTGCCAGAGGACTAGCGGCGACATTAGCTCTGAAGCCGACAAGTGAGTGGTCTTTTTATGCAATATTCACTGGTGTGATACAGCTATCTGGTGGATTCAGAGTTAATTACTTGCCCAGCCTGGAGTGCTGCTGACCACTGGAGGGACTTTCTAGTTCTTTATCATAATGTGTGGGAAAATTCTTTTATCTTTTCTACAGTATTGGTCAGCTGGTGAGGCCCTCATATCACCAGTGACCTTCTGAATTAGCAGTGGTGTTGCGAATCCAGGGGTGCTCAGCACACTGGCTTAGCTCCCAACTCTGTGTGGCGACTTTGTTCTTGCTTACTGGACCGGGGAGTGAACTTCCATGCCAACTCCGGTACCCTTGATTAGCAGTGGTGTTGTGAATCCAGGGGTGCTCAGCACACTGGCCTAGCTCACACCGCTGCGTGTTTGTGCTATTCCTGGTGCCGTGGTGGAAGAGGAGTTGTCCTCATATTCTCTGTGCTCTTGATGAACTTTGGCTCAGCTAATCCAGGGGTGCTCAGCACACTGGCCCAGCTTTAAGCCCTCCTTGCACGAATATTCTGCATCTGCTGCGGATTCAGAGCGTTGAGACACAGTGCTGGACCTTTAAGCTTTCGCTGGCTGCACGCGTTTCGTTCTTCCGCTTGTTCAGTACGGTGCTAATCCAGGGGCACTCAGTGCACTGGCCCAAACCAGTCTGAATTAAGCTTCCGTCCTACATCTGCTGCTGATTCGGAGCGCTTACACGTGGTGCTGGACCTCTGGGCTTGCGCTGGCTGCACGCACCGCGTATTTTTGCCTGGTCAGCGCGAGGTGAATCCAGGGGCACTCAGTGCACTGGCCTAAACCAGCCTGAATCAGGCCTCCAGTCTGCTGGTGAACGAGCTTTGCGCTGAGGGAGGGGACTCTTCCTTGGTCCCACTTGCTGAGCATTAACGCAGTACTTTACCACGGAGGGTGAGGCGGAGCCAAGCGCTGCCTCTGCCCAGTCCAGAGATCGTGAGGCACGACGACTGGCGCGAGAGAGGGTCAGTCAGGATCTTGACACGGGATATATGAGCACAGAGGGGTCGGGTCCAGAATCCATCCCCTCTACACCGGTATCACCAGCAGCAACAGCGTTCGCAGCAGCAGCAACAGCCTCAGAGCCTGCAGCTAATCAGTTCCTCTTTGCGTTTGACGACGTAGACGAGATGGATCATTATGACAAGGATAGTCACACGCTTGACAAGGATGATGTCAAGCTCCACTACACTGGTGGCAAGAACGAGGATAGGGCGCTCTTTATCAGGCGTTTCGTTGACATGGTAGCAAAAGTACAGCGGGCTTACGAGGCTAGGAAGCGCAGGCACATGAGGTCAGCGACTTTTCACGCGCTCAGTCAACAGGCGAAGAAGGCTTTCGTTGACTCCAAGCCAGACTACAGATCGTTGTGGGATAGCATGCCCTCGTTCCTAGCAGGGGACGATCATTCAACCTCAGTCGCCTATGACTGGTGGTGCGCTGCATATCTGAAGAATGGCATCATGGCCTCACACGCGTGTCATGTCTTGAGGGATCTCACCACGAGAGACGCTTTTCAGGGCTCAGTGCGCTGCGCACAACCTCCTTTCCATGAGCTGGCGCCAGGAGCGACATGGGCAGTCTGCAAGGTGTTCGAGGAAGGCGATGCCGATGGCGAAGAGCCCTACGAATTTAGGAATCGTAGGTAGGGCCATGTTTGCCTTGTATCTACCTTGTGTCTGGAATGGCCAAAAACCACGACCAGACATGGCCATGTTTGGGCGGTTTTTCCGCGGCGCAACACAACCCAAGTAGGGCCATGTTTGGTCGTGGTTTTTGGCCTTACTTACCCCTTACTTACCTTGTACCTACCCAATGTCTAACGCACCATACGTACGCACGTGAATGCATGAATCACTTAGACATTGGGTAGATACAAGGTAAGTATGGCCATGTTTATACATAAACAAGGGTAAGTAGGGCCCTACCTATCATGTATCTGTACTCAAGTACAAGGTAAGTATGGCCATGTTTATACATAAACAAGGGTAAGTAGGGCCCTACCTATCATGTATCTATATCCAAGTACAAGGTAAGTATGGCCATGTCTATACATAAACAAGGGTAAGTAGGGCCTTACCTATCATGTGTTTATTCTCAAGTAATGATCAAACATGGCCATGTTTATACATAAACAAGGGTAAGTATGGCCTTACCTATCATGTGTTTATTCTCAAGTACTGATCAAACATGGCCATGTATATATCTACCGCATATCGAATACGATGTAAACATGGCCATATCTACCTAGATATTCGGTCTTCCAACGGATAACAAACACATGTTAATGATATGCTTTAACACACACATATTGGATATGCTATGTATGCGTTGCATACTAAGTTTCAATATGTTGCATGCACAACATATTGAAACTTAGTATGCATACCGCAAGTCGGGATGCACTATACTTCCTAGTTGATGCTTTCGTGCTTTGAAAAGTATGCATGTGATATGTGAAAATGCGACAAGGCAATAGCAATTGCTATTCGAAACTATTTTTTACTCGCTACGTAACTACATGCTCAATACGATAGGACACACGAATGCAAACAAGCATGGGTTCTAACGCACAAATGAATACATTATGCAATACAGTTAATACAAACCAATATCGCGTAAGTACTATATTTTCTAATCTACTCCCTAAATATTCACTACATTACTATTTCAAATCCTACTTGAAAACTATTTCGTAAAATACAAACAATAAGCCTATCTACAATCTACAACGCGAGTGTTGGCGTCGTTGATGAACACGTGCCTTGCTCCTCATAAATTTTCAGCCATCCTATATCAAAGGACAAGGAACCAATCGTTAGTAAATCTGGAAAAAAAAACAAGCACGCAAACGAAAACAATTCAAAGACAAGGGGTCAAAGGAGAATAGAAGTCGAAGGCGATGGAGTCGTTCGTGGGTTGAATCGCGTTTTCGCCGGTCCAACTCACGAGTCAATCTGAAAAATAGCGCCAACGAAAAAGAGGTTAGTAACGAGGGAAAAAAGGGGAAAAAAATAAGAAGAAAGTTAAGGAGAGTGAAAGTTTAGAGGGGGTGAGTTGGATTAGAACCAACCAAATCTAGTCCAAAGGACTAGCGGGAAAAATCTCCCGTTCACCCCATGTAAACGTTCAATACGCGCAGATCTAACTACATCTGCGCGTAAAAAACACTACGGCACTAGTACTTGCACGCAGGAGAAAATATGAAAAAGCAAGAATGAATTCAGAAGCAACGCATGGAAACAAAAGCAAAAGCGCAAGCAGAATTTTGTACAGTGCAGACAGGCACTGCACTGTACAGATGGTCAACGAGAAGAGGAGGAATTTCGAACTCCAACGTTTACAAGTACCGTGACTGACAACTCGAACTGTGCACTGTACAAGTATGGTGACATGACATGACGTCTACGGTGACACGCGGTCACCTCTGCCATCGGCTATCGCAATGTCGCATGTCAACGTGCTATCAGATATCGAGCTATCGATGCCGTGTCTCTCACCCGATCGCGCGACGTTGTCTTTTGTGTCATCACTCGAGTAATGTGTAATCGCCTGGCATCTTCTGGGATAAACTGAAGACTCTCGATTTTCGAACGCCGCGATCTGAACGGTCTGAACCTGTCCGCGAACGGTCGGCGATCTGAACCTGCGCGAGTGGCGATTCCGGGTCATGGGACCCATGTTTTTTCTGTTGCGCTTTCTTTTGTGCATATTTTTTTCAAGGGTTTCCCACTTCTGGACCATTCATGAATGGCCCATAGAATATTTGAGCAAGCCGTTTTCACCATCGTATTTTGCGAGCAAGCCCCTTTCTTTTGAGCTCAACTTGTTTTTTTCATGAAAATGACCGATTTTTGTCCACGCTTGCCTGCACCCTAAGGTATGGTCTAGACATGACCATGTTTGGGTCGTTTCCCCATTGGGTTTTGCATTTGGGGCATTGATTTGGGCTATGTGCGCCGCGGAAGATGTCTACCTTGTGTTCGCGTGAATGCTGTTCGAACCGGGCCATACCAGGGCAATTCTACTCAGGTACAAGGTAAACATCTTCCGCGGCGCAACACAACGTGGTTTGCCTTGTTTTACTGCCAACATTGCCCAAAAATGGCCAAGTTTGCCACGTGTTTTTAAACACAGATCAAACATGGTCCGTTTTATGTACGTCTTGCCCAATGTTGGCAGTAAAACAAGGCTAACAAGGCCGTGTTTCACCATCTCGGCTGTTGAAACTGCTTAGGTAGGGCCATGTTTACGCCATACTTATGATGGTACAGCAGGTTACGTACGTGGGCAAAAGCAGTTTGCAGGCACAATAGGCGATGACATCCCGCGCACAGAGATTGGCGCAAGGTGGGATTCCGGAGGAGAGACGGAGGGTCAATCCCGCGAAGAGCCACTGTTGCACATCGCTTGCCAAATTCTCCGGGTGAGGGCGATGGGTTGACGACGCCGCCGCGTGCGGACGATGCCTTCAAGAGGCAACGTGTCCTCGAATGGGATGCCAATCCCACGAATGGGTTTATAGATTTAGTTGAGGAACTCTTTTGGGATGGAATCATTCTGACGGAAGAATACGACAATCATCCGGCACGCGCCACCTTCACTGACATTGAACGCGACGGCATGACCGGGTAGGGCCCTACCTGCCTTGCTCTCGGGACGAACCCGGGGCGAGCATTGCCCTACCTGCAATGGGAAGGGGCCAAGTATGGCCGTATTTTGACGTGTTCGTTGTAGGTCGAACCGAAAAGCACGGAAATTCCTCCCGTCACCCTCCCGTCACCCATCCAGTCCGCTGCTGGCGACGCGGGGTCAACCATGAGCTCGAGCGTGGAGAACAATAAGGCGTTGGCCTCCACGCGGATGGGGAGGGTAGCATCGTCCAGCAGGAAAAGGGGTGCGAAACCAATGTCCTCCGTGACAAATGTTGTCTGCAGCGCAGAGACCATCCTGGCGAAGAGCGCGGACGCGTGGCACTCAGTCCCGGAAAATCGCCCGTTCTTGTCCTCGAATAACTTTCGGCGAACGGACTTGGAGACCTTCATGTCGAAGTGTTCCCGTTGCAGCGTCCGCACCGAGGCCAGGAACGCAGCACCTGCTGAATTGGCAGCCGGCTGAGCTGCCGGCGGCGTGGCTGGAGTGTTGGCGTGTCTCGCAGCTGCCGAATCAAAAATCGTGGATAGCGCGCGTCGGCGATTCGCCATGCTAGCGGTGGCTCGAGTAGAAGCAACCATCTTGAGAAGGACTGAAGGGGCGGAGTGAGGCAACGGAACGCGAGATGTGCGGCAGTTCCGGGCGGCCAAGAAACGCGTGGGTCGCCGATACGGCAGCCGTGAGAGATCAAATAATTCAGGGAAGTCGTGTGGTAGCGGCGGCCAATACGCAACGGTGTGGGATCCAACCAGAAAACGTAAACCAATCCAATTAAGACCCGTAGAAAACCGTTCTCCAACCGGTGCGGCGTGCCGTAAATCAACCCATAAAATTTAGGCCATACCCGTGACTGCCGGCACTCTCACGCGCGGAGCGCCTCACCCCATCCCAGGCGTCCGAGCTTAGCCACTCATGGTGGCAATCTCGCAGTGGCTAAATAAAACGCAAGTGGGGCCAAACCTGGTAGATATATGGTTCGGCGGTAATATATATCTAACTGTTGAGATAAACCCTGAGTTAAGGGTTACGGAATCAGAACGGTAAAAGTGAGATAGATAAATCAGAGGCATACATAAATACCTAACGGGTGTTTCCCGTCTACTGGTGACGGTCACCCAGCCTACCATAGGAAGTGACATGTGACAGTTTTGAGTGTCACAGTGTCAAATCCAGCAAAAAGCGAAGATCGCCATGTATAACCGGATGAACTCCATAGTTGGCCCGGACAGCGTCACTGGCCGTTTCTTTTGCGATGACCCCGAGAACCCTGACACCGTGTTCGATACCAAAGAGCCATTCATGCTCGCAGATCAGATCGCGTCGCAAGTAGTAATTGTGAAGCATCCTTGCATGCAAACTGCGGTGGTTCTTGACCCTCGAGCATATTTCTTCAAGCAGAATGTCCAGATGAAAATCCTAGCGAGGACGAGCTTGCTAAGTACTTAGGCCTGCAGTACGACATGGCATTTGTGTAGTGTAAATAGATAGCATCAGTTTGTGTATATACATAAACAAGGGTAAGTATGGCCCTACCTATCATGTATCTATGCTCAGGTACTGATCGGAAATGGCCATGTTTATACATAAACAAGGGTAAGTAGGGCCCTACCTATCATGTATCTATACTCAAGTACTAGTCAGGTAAGGCCATGCTTATACATAAACAAGGGTAAGTAGGGCCCTACCTATCATGTATCTATACTCAAGTACTAGTCTGGTATGGCCATGTTTATACATAAACAAGGGTAAGTAGGGCCCTACCTATCATGTATCTATACTCAAGTACAGGGTAAGTATGGCCATGTTTAGACATAAACAAGGGTAAGTAGGGCCCTACCTATCATGCATCTATACTCAAGTACTGAGGATCAGACATTGCCATGTACATCTTTGGAGACTGTCCATAGTAAGGACTAAATAAGCGTAATAGCCCAAAAAAAACAGATTCTAAAAATATTTTTTTCCAATGTTTTCAAGTACAGCCCAGGTACAGCCCAGGTACAGGGTAGGTATTGCCCCCTACTTACCCCTTACCTACCCAATGCCCATACTGACCTAACTTTGAGGTGCTGTAACAGGAAGTGTAAAATGTTTTTTCAGTTAAATCTTTGGAGACTGTCCATAGTAAGGACTAAATAAGCGTAATAGCCCAAAAAAAACAGATTCTGAAAATATTTTTTTCCAATGTTTTCAAGTACAGCCGAGGTACAGCCCAGGTACAGCCCAGGTACAGGGTAGGTATTGCCCCCTACTTACCCCTTACCTACCCAATGCCCATACTGACCTAACTTTGAGGTGCTGTAACAGGAAGTGTAAAATGTTTTTTCCGTTAAATCTTTGGAGACTGTCCATAGTAAGGACTAAATAAGCGTAATAGCCCAAAAAAAACAGATTCCAAAAATATTTTTTTCCAATGTTTTCAAGTACAGCCCAGGTACAGCCCCAAGTACAGGGCAGGTACCGAGTAGCACAACTTTGAGGCCTCAAAAAGTGAGGTTACCAAAGCCATTCCACCCAAAACTTCGCTCCATATGTCTTACATCGACCCAAACCATCGATATCAACAATAAAAAACAAACTATCGGAAACTTCATTTCACCCGATTTTGGCTGGTTTTGCCATTTTACTGCCGACATTGCCCAAGTAGGGCCCTACTTGGCTCGAAACACAAGGTAAACACAAGGTAGACACAATGTTCTAAATTTGTAGGGGAGTCTGATGAGTGGGAAAGCGAGGGAACCTCCACTAAGGGTCTCACGGGGACAGATGGCACGGAGGATTCTCACTATTTTTGGGCCTTGAGGGCTTTCATTGCAGAGCTCGAAGCCAAGTTCCTGATGAAGGGCACCAAGGAGAAGGAGGACCTGTTGATAGCCAAGTCGCAGTCCACCGAGCATGACGGCCTCGCTTACGTGAAGAGCTGTCGCCGCAGGGAGGCAGCGCTCAACGTCGGCAAGATGGTGGAGGACCCCATTGTCAGGCAGGACATCGAGGAGTGCATCAAGGGTCTGCGCATCAAAGAGTACCGGGATCGCGTGTCCGAGCAGTTACGAGTCAGCCATCCTGCCCCCAACAAGGTCACATGGGAGGACCTGGAGGTCATTGTGGAGGTGCAGGACAAGCTGAAGAACGATGCGGAGTCTTGGGCTCTCACACTGCAGCAGGAGCTGGTTCGCAGACTCACCTGCGTGTACTCTTGCTACGAGGCCAGGCAGCTGGGGCTTGACCTGGCTGCACTAGTGTCCGCCATGAGGCGCTCTGGTTCTGCCCCCAAGACTGGAGACAGACGCAGGGACCCCAGGAAGAAGGAGCCAACACAGCATGGTGGTGATGACGCCAAGAAGCCTTCGAGGGAGGTGAACAATGCAGAGCGCCAGAAGCCTACCTACGGCAAGGTGCCACCACCTGACGCTTCGAAGGAATTCCAGTGTGATTGGTGCTTCACACGCTTGCCCCACACTCCAGAGCGTTGCTACACGGGGTGCCGTGATGCCCGCGTGCCTCCGAACTTCCACAAGGACAGGCAGAACTCGAGGTGGCCGAATGAGTTCAAGAATGCCCAGATGCGTGCTTACAACATCGCGCACCGCTTCGACAACCACAAGATGGGGATCACCACGAAGGAGTGGCTTAAGCTGCCAGAGGCCAAGCAGAAGCAACCGCAGCAGCAGCAGCAGGTGGCGGCCAGCGCTGAGGTCATCAAGGAGAAGCTCGCTGCAGAGTTGACAGGCCTTCAGACAGGGACACCTCCAAAGGGGGACAAGGGCGCCGATGCACAGGCCCAGTCAGAGGACAGCGATGCTGAGACTGAGTACAACTCCAACTTCAACCAGCAGGCTGAGTATGAGGAGGATGAGAAGGACTGCCCTGCTGATGATGGGCTGGAAGATAGTCATGATGTTGGCATCAGTCACGCACCAGGTCTCCAGGCCAGGGCCGCAGTCGCCCTGGGCAGCACTCAGAAGATGCAGACCTTCCAGGTCAAGACGCCGGAGGAGTTCTACAAGGCCGCTCAGGTGCCCAGAGCCGTTCCTCCAACGTCCTCAGCAGGAAATTTCACCTGCTGGCGTCCAACCTTCGCAGTTCCGTGCGCACTTGTTCGCAGATTGCGGCCATCTTGATATCCCAGCACGCCATCGACCTCCCAAAGGACACCAAGAACCTCCTGGCGCTGGAGGAGCTCATGGGCAACGACCAACGAGCCGAATAATGCGACAGAGCAACCCACCGAGGTCAACGAGCATGAACTTGAGGACGCGCACGCCACAGTGGTGCAGGGGGTAAGAGAGGGAGCAGATAGTGCAGAACACCGCACGATCGAGGAGGTGCCGCTGGACGAGATGCCCGACGGCGTGGTCGACAGTGCCGCCGCCCGGTGTGCAGCCGCGGCCTGTGTGAACGACCTGGGGGTGGTTGACTTCAGCGACCATCCCTACGTTTCTGGACGCGTGCAATACATCGTATTGAACACATATTGCAGGCATATTTCACGCGTATTGACAATAAATGTTCAATACAATAAAAAATGTTACAATATGTGTGCAATATGCCTGCAAGCGCTCCAACATGTGTGCAACATAGTATTGCAGTGAGCCCTCATGTATTGGAGACATATTGAAGTTCTGATGCAGAGAGTTATTTCAATATGCCTTCAACACATGTGTAGTATAGGGTTGGAGACATGCACCATGCATGTCGCAAACACTATGAAGGCATGTTGCAGACATATTGCCCACATATTATTGTATACATATTGTATACATATTGTATACATATTGTAAGTCAACATTCAATATGTTGGATACACACTGCGGACCTACTGCATACGTATTGAACATGTAAACTCAATATGTTGTATATATATTGTGGACCTATTGAATATGTATTGAAACGGAACATTCAGTATGTTGGATACATACTGCGGACCTATTGCATACGTATTGAACATGTAAATTCAATATGTTGTATATATATTGTGGACCTATTGAATATGTATTGAAACGGTGCATTTAGTATGTTGGATACATACTGCGGACCTATTGCACACATATTGAACATGAAAATTCAATATGCTGTATATATATTGTAGACATATTGAATATGTATTGAAACGGTACATTTAGTATGTTGGATACATACTGCGGACCTATTGCATACGTATTGAACATGAAAATTCAATATGCTGTATATATATTGCGGACATATTGCATATGTATTGAAACGGTACATTTAGTATGTTGGATACATACTGCGGACCTATTGCATACGTATTGAACATGAAAATTCAATATGCTGTATATATATTGCGGACATATTGCATATGTATTGAAACGGAACATTCAGTATGTTGGATACATACTGCGGACCTATTGCATACGTATTGAACATGCAAATTCAATATGCTGTATATATACTGTGGACATATTGCATATGTATTGAAATAAAAGTTGCCTATATTGGATATATACTGAAGACCTATTGCATGCATATTGCACAGACATATTCAACATGCTGCAAGTATGCTGTGGACCTATTGCATATGTCAACGAGAGGCATATTGAACACAATTAATATTGAATACAATTACAAATTGTCAAATTTGTTTCACAAATGCTCCCCCTGCCGTACGTAGGCTACGTCCACTACAAGGTTTTTTATTTTTGTTCTTCCCTCGCGCATGAAGGCCTTCTGCAAGAGGAGGGACGCCTCCGAGCCGGGATTCCCCACTCGGTGGCTAGCGTCCATCCCTTCCGGGAGGCGCTTGTCCACCTCCTTCATGATGTAGGAGATGGCGCTGCGGACATATGCATATGGCTTCTCTTTGCAAAGCATCTTCATGTCGAGGATATCAGTTACCTGCAGCCCCACCAAACGAAATACATGTGTCAAATATTGGAAATATAGTACAGTACTATTACAGTACTATTACAGTACTATAACAGACATATTGTACACATATTGTGCACATATTGAAAGGGTTGGTGCGCACCTTGATACCGATGAGCCCCTCGGTGAGGGGGAAATCGGGGCCGTCCATGATGTGGTTGGGGAGAATATCCCCAACCGCATTCGCCACCACCAACCCGGCGAACAGCCCGACGTTGGCCTTCAATCGGCCGGTGTTCGTCACGAGTCCGCCTTTGTCGGGACGGAGCGAACTCTTCATCGCTTCGTACTCCGTTTGAGCCCCCGCGTACACCACCACCTCTTTCCCCACCTTGAAGATGTCTTCAACATTGGGGCTTCGGGCTTGGCAAGCTTGGCGGGCTTGGCCGGTGACGGGGCCGGTGACGCGGCCGCCTTGGCCTTGCCCTTTGCGGATGCGGAGGCGGGGCCCTCCGAGGCCTTGGCCTTGCCCTTTGCGGATGCGGATGCGGAGGCGGGTGCTTTTTTGGCCTTGGCCTCCACCTCCTTTTTCTTGGCATCCGCCTCCAGGCGGTCAGCCTCCTCCTCGTCGTCCTTGTCGGGGGCGTTGTGGTCGTAGAGATAGGCGACTGCAAACAAAAAATGCTATCAACCGTAAGTTTTATGTCGTATGTGTACAGTATGTTACAGGTATGTTACAGGTATGTTGCAGGTATATTACATACATATTGCAGGCATATTGTTGCCCTACCTTTCAGAAAGGTGCACAAGTATGCTGAGTATGCTCAAGGTGTGCTGTGGCATGCTTCACATATACTGCGAGCGTGTGTCAAGTGTATTAGAGGGTGGGAACGTACCCAGCCGCTGTCTTGCCTCCCCTTGCAAGCACTCCACCTTGCTGTTAGGCCCCTCCTCCAATTCGAATTCGGGGAGGGCTTTGAGCACCTCCATCTTCTTGGCGATTTGCCGCACCGGGCATGTGGTAGGGACCCCCTCCTCCATACACGTGGTGTACGGATGTAGCTTTTGAGGGTCCACCCACGTACACATTCCGGTTTTCGTGTCGGTCGCCCACCGGCCGCACTTCCAAAGATATCGGTTGTTGTTCACGATCGAACGGGCTTTCGCCCGCACGAAGGAGTTAGTGGGCGCGGTCGCCCACTTGCAGCGGTTTTGTACCGCGGTGACGTACTTCGACACCGCGGACTCTTGCTTCGGCA